>JAVJIF010001265.1:0-81417 GCA_038442645.1 Agave tequilana
CGGGTGCTTATGACCGATGCAGCATTCACAAACGGATGCTGGCATCAAGCTGGAGAAGCCTGCCTTCTTCTTCGGAGATCGTATCCACGGTGGCGGCTATCGCGTGTAGACGGAACTTACAAATGGCTCCGTCAAATAGGGTGGAAGATTCTTTCTTCCGGACATGGAGAGGATGTTCCCGCTGTCCTATTTCCAACACATGTCCCGTCCCTCGGAGATGGAATGGGACCTTTCTCGATATGTCCCTGAGATTACTCTCGGTGATTTGGGCTCCCATAAAGTACACCGTCATGATAGTCATGACAGGTCGGTTATCGCCTTTTCCCTGGGTCGCGCAAGTCTGAGTTCCGGCTGGAGAGATACCACAACTTGGCACTACCTTCCTCAACGCATTCATGGAAGCGGAGGTGATTACCCGGGGTGGGTTCCGTGCGCCCGGGTGGGTCCATTCATGGAGAACTATTGGTGGGGCAGGATGTTCGGCTTTGTCCTTACCGAGCTCGGGGATCTGCTAAAGCGTGTGGGACTGTACTCGCAGTCAGGGCCGTGCAGTGGGGGATCCTTCAAAGCTCTCAGAACTTCTTCGGGGTTCTAGAGCGTTATAATCCTTTGACGGGGACGTTCTTTTCACTCCGGTCGGGAGATGGGCCTCGCTCTGCACGAGCTGCACGAAGTCTCGGGATTGGCAACAGGGGACATTCCCTATGAGGAATATGTCCCGACCACTGCGGAGCTTCACCTTTTGAAGGAGGAGAGTATCCCCTAATATATGAGACTACTGGGAAGTGCTATGTCACTTCCACATTTGCGGCCAGATAACCAAATGGCGGTCGCAGGGAGTCAAGCAACTGTCTTGGGCCAGTTACTTGTTCAACAACGTCAACACCAAAGACCATCTGATAACCCGATTGGCTCCCAGCTCCGATAGGGAGATTGAAGACAGGATCGACCAGGCTTCTGACAGTTTCTACACCACGGAGTCGAACGAGGACGGTTTCGACCCTGACTTGGTTTTGAAAGCTTTCACCATCAAGCTCGGACCCCTATCTCCGATCGGGCGCTGTTGGCGGCTTTCTGATGCTGTGGCTGAAGCGTTGTGTGGTGCCCACGCTGCCACATGAATTATTGTTGCTGACGTGGTGTACCCGGCGGTGCTCCTGGCTCATGGCAACCCCATAGCCCTTCTCCGGCCGTGGCGGCTGGTATTCAGAGCGGCTGCGGGCGCTAGCTAAGAATTTCTGCGAGCCACCGAAAACTACAGAACCGAGGGAAAGCTGTATGTTGACTCAGAGGGGAATCCGACGGTGAAGCGTCCCAATCCTCGGGTCGATCTGCCTTACACGTACCTCATGGCTTGGTACGTGATGCATTGCCCTTCCTTGATGACGGCGGTGCGTTGGAGGGAGAATTCTGTCCCTTTTGTACAGCGGTTGGAGGGTTCGAACTGGCGTGATCCTTATATATATTATGTCCGAAGTGCCTTTCAGACCCTGCGAACTACCAGCTCAATCGTTGCCTCCCCCAGATCCCTGGTGCATCTTTCGGGGATCTACTTATTGATTCCACGGGCCCAGATGATTTCACGAGGTTATCCACGGGAGCCTTCTGGTGGTTGCTCAATATTCGGCCCGGATATGTGCTTTTCCGGCAAGGGACGTCATGCACCATTGAGTCGTACATGCCGAATCGCTTTGCTCGACAGTTCGGCTATGATCAGCTCTATGTCGGGAACCCCAATGCTCGGCTCGCCTTCGAAGGGAACCTGTTCGAGGGTGCACGGGCTTGGTACTACAGTGTGGCTGGAGGGACGGAGCAACTTTCCGTCTACCTCTCGAGGGCCCCAGTGCCATATGAGCCTCAGCTTCTGCACTTGGTACTCCCAAGCCATCCAGACACCAGACTTTTTTCCGGCGTCTTCATGCATCGAGAGCATCAATGCAAGTGTCGAGGCAAGGACATAGTCCAGTAAACCGTCGAAACTCGTAGAACAGTACCTGAAGGCCCAGAAGGAGTCGGGAGAAGAGCGAGAAGGGAGCCACGGGCCACGGAGCCACGACCACCAAGGGCAGAGCCGCAAGCGACTAAAGCGGAGCCGCGAGCAACAAGGGCAGAGCCGCAAGCAACTAAGTCTCGACAGGCGGTGAGTAAGCGTCGTCAGGGCTCTACTTCCACTGCTGGGCCTGCCCGTAAGAAGGTGCGGAGAGACTTGGCGCCAGCAGTTTCTCTACCAGCGGCCATCCCTTCTGGTGTCAGGGAACTATCGACAGCTGTGGTTCCACCGGCAGTTATCCCTTCTGATGTTGGGGAACTGAGGGAGGAGGATATAGCTGAAGAAGAAACTCCTCTAGTCCGTGTTCCCAGGTCGCTTAGCAGAGACCACGGGTCTGCGGAGGAAGGGGAGCTCGTTGATCGATCCACCGCCACTGACGAGGATGAGCAGCTAGAGGTCGACATCATGAGCGGAGGAGATGTCGATATTCTGGGGATTTTAGCTCATCCCGAGCCTTCTTCTACTCATGAAAGAAGAGATGAGGCACAGCAGTCGGGGTCTCCTTGTGTCTTCATTTCCAGTCCTCGGGCAATTGATCCCAGTCCTACCAATGGGGTAATTGGAGGCAAGGCTCCGGTTGCAGAAGTCTCGCGCGAGGCGCTATCGTCTTCTTTACTCTCAGGGGAAAGCGATTTTGAAGACGATGTTGACTACGGCAATGAAACCACTCTTCCTGATCCGAGTAAGTTCTCCCACATCTCAGAAGAAGAAATATACGGGGGTGAGCCATCAACGGTATCACAGCTGGCGATTACTCCCGCTGAAGGTACTCTTTTCACCTTTTGTCCGGACTTCCCTTTTCCTCTTGAAGAGAAGGTCTTAACATTCTTCATTTATACTGCAGGGTTGGCTGAGGACGTTGAGGCCGCAACTTCTTCGCATGTTGAGGTGACGGTGCAAGAGTCGACCCAGCCCGAAGGGGTCGAGACTCCAGCCGCAGAGATGTTCCCAGAGAGGGTAGTTATGGCAATCGGGGAGCCTTCCACTTGCCGGAAGAGGAGGTAACCCTGAAGCAGGGAGATTCTCACTCTGCAGGACGAGGGGGTCACCACTGAAGTCAGGAAGACTCCCACTCCGCAGGATTCACCCGAGGGTTCGACATCTCTGGACCTCCAACCTGGTAAGGAAGCTTTGATGTCTTGAATGTTTTGCTTTTCACCGTTGTGGCTAATGTTATGGTCATTTACAGAGAGAACTAAGGGGGCTCAGGTGGAGAGTCCAATGATTGATATCCCTCCAGAAGGCCACACGGCTCAGGTCTCGGCTGAAGTTTCTGAGGAGGAGGTTCCTGCAGAGATAGCACCTCTGGAAACGCCCGAGGCTACTTCTGCTCTAGCCGTATCGGTGGTCAGCACAACTCTTGTGCGAGAAGATACGCCTTATATCCCTTATCCCGTGACAGAAAAGGGATCGGGAAGCTTCCCAGGTGGTGACGATATGGGGGAACTGGCACGCCAGATGGTGCAACAATTCTTTGTTTCGATGGGATCATGTATTGATCTCATCTTATGTGGAAGCAGCTCCTTCAATTTTGCTCAGACACTTCTCAGAAATCTGGCCGAGAACGTCGAATTAACCGGAGGCCCCTCACTTGCCCAGGCGTGTCTGCGGGTGGTGGAGCAACTGGGAGACGACCTGCACGAGCTGAAGTCTTTGGAAAATGCCAGCTCTTCTAGTGAGGCCCAGGCCACCCTAACCCGGCTCTTAGCTGCTCAAGAACAAGAGCGACAGGAGGCAGAGGCACAAATAGATGCAGAGATCCGCAGCCTCGAATATTCCCAGGCTGAATGTCAGAAACTAACTGACGATTCAAGGGGATCCGAGATTGTCATGCAGAGCACGGAGCACGTCATCATCAGTGCTCGAGACACCATTGCCAAGGCTCGGGACACCATTGCCAAGGCAGAAGCTGTGCTTGCGATCAATGAGAAGAAGCTTGTTACCATCAAAGAGGAGCTTGCGGAGCAACAGGCGGCTAAGGCGCGAGCTGAAGAGAGTCTGTCTCTATATTCTTCCCGGGTGGAATCTCTGCGAGCGCAGCTGGCTGCAAAATCCTTCCTATCTGAAGAGGAGCTGCGGGTCCAAGCCATGATGGAGGCTGAGAAGGCACGTCAGATCAAGATGCATCATCTCAGGGAGCAAATCCGTTCCTTGGCGAACCAGGACATTTAGCCTTCTTTTCTTTTTTTTTTTTAAAGAAAAGGACACTCTATTTATCAGAGTGTTTGTATCCACTTTTGATATAAAAAGGACACTTTTTGTTCCATCTTCTTTGCTTAGCTGTGGATGAATCCAACTTCTTGATCACTGGCTGTGAATACTGAACTTAGGTAAGACTAAGTTCTTTCAATGAAACGCAGCATCGACTCGCGGCCTCTGTTCACAGGGAGACGCGGGTATCAGTTCAGAAGGGCTTGGGCAGAACCAAGTTCTTTTGATGAGACGCAGCGTCAATCCATAAGGAGACGCGGCCATGAGTTCAGAAGAACTTGGGCGGAACCAAGTTCTTTTGATGAAACGCAACATCAATCCATAGGGAGACGCGGCCATGAGTTCAGAAGACGCGGCATCCGTCTGTAGGGAGAGACGCGAATCTGCTTCGCTAGGCAAGACGCGGATCAAGTAGACGCAAGGGACGCAGCCTTGTGCATTTTCCATTAATCCCAAAATGGACTAAGTGTTCTCCTTTAAAAAAGACCCCGTTTGCTGAGGGGACGCGACTTTGCATCACGCGGACATTCCTCTAGGACGCGGGTGATCGTCATCCAATCTGGGGAGGGGACGCGAATTTTGGATACGATTCTTCAGTCTGCGTCTTGGTGTAACCTCCCAGGCGTTACATACAGCCTGTCATAAAGATTTGATGTGATCTTCAAATCTCTATTGATGATCGGGAATGCAGATTTTCCGCTGTTTCCCGAAGCGGTTATCCACGCGTCGGCTTCCTATTGGTCTTGAGCGTTAATTCCCTTTAATGAGAGACCGATGCGGGTGGTTGGAGATTGGCGCCTGCGACGGTTTTCGAAGCGGCGTTACACGCGTCAGTCCCTTATTGGACCTTGACAATCGTGCGGTCATTAAGGCCGGCGGTTCAGATTAAGAGATCGTTAATTGCAATTATCGGGGGCTGCCTATAAATAGGGCGCACCCTCTCCCTTCAATCCGATCTTTGGACTGTTTTCTTTTTGAGAGCGAGCGCTCTGAGAACCTTCATCTTCTTCAGAATATTGTCTCCATGGATGAGGATGGCTCTGTGGATGAAGATGACCCAGGGCTTGTATGCTCCTGTTTGGTCTCTTCAGGGCAGAGTGTCTCTTTGATCATCTTGCACGTCCGCGTTTGGATGCAGAGAGCCCGACTCTTGGTAGAGGCCTCTGTTGGTACGCCGTCCCGATTAGCCATGATATTTTAATCTACCACGGCCTGTACCTTGGCATCATCATTATCTGGACCCCCTCACGAAGTCTGTGTTGGTGCATTCCTTCTGGAATTTGCGCAACAGACTTGAACTTCTCTGGACGCGAGTGCAGGGGTTTTTTGGCACTTGGCGCTGGCTTTGTTCACAAAGCTTGCATTTCGAAGCCACTGTCTTGGCGCGTTTTATGGCTACTGCCTTAGCGCGTTTTATAGCCACTGCTTTGGACGAATTCCAAAAAGGTTTCAGACCCGAGCCTTGCAACTCTTGTTCACTCAATAAAGAGATGGCAACTTTCGGCGTTTGTGCCTTTTCGGCGTCTGTGCTTTCGACTTGGGCGCAGAATGAGACCGCGTTTTGATTCGCGTTTGTCTCTGCTGACGCAGCAGTTTGGCTCACTGCGTGGGTCATTCCCGCGTCTGCTTGGCTGACTGCGTGGATCATTCCCACGTTTGCAGTCTGCATTTGCGACTTAGTTTTTCTCTGTTGAAACATACTAAGTTGCAGATTGTTCTGATTCCTTTGTTCATTCCTTGCAGGTAGACTTGCTGGTTTGCTGGGCCCTTGGAAGGATGCTTTGGCCGGCGAACTTGTTCGATGTTCACCTATAAGAGAGTATATTATGGTCCTCGTCACCTATAAGAGAGTATATTACGTCTCTGACGAGGACCCAACCCTCGCCAAGGTCTCTTCAGATCTGCTTCGCCATTCATGCCTGCTGGCAAGAGATGGTCAGGCTATGCATGACGACGATGAGGGCTCCGGAGGTTGTGGTGGCAGACAAGATCCTCTTCCTCTCCCACTCCAGAAGTGACATCAAGGACAGTCTATGTCCGTTGGATGGCCTGCTAGGGAAAGGGACGCTCCTGAACGAAGGGTTGCAGGACTTTCTGTTGCCACCCGACCTCAAGAACACCGTTGCTCTTAGCTTAGTCAGCTAGGGCGCTTTCGATGTTCCACCGTGTAATCGGCTCCAACCGTCGCTACAGTTTGGCGCCTTTCCACAATATCCTCTACTTGGAATCAGATGCAGCTTTGAGGAGTGAGTGCAACCTCCGGGAGAGAGAGGGACTTCTTTGTACTCCTTAATTGTAATGCTCAATCTCATGGTATAAGAGAGCGTTTTGTATCACTTTCATTTGCCTGGATCATCAATAAAAGTGACATTTTTCTTTTTGCCTCTTTCAGTGTCTTGAACTTTTTGTGTTCAGTTAGACTCATAGAAGCAAAAGAATCTTTGACTTTGTTAAATTTATGATGATAATCTTAATAAGTCAAGATTCAGAAATTTTCACAATACTGTCAGAGGTGTAATGTTAACTTGACAGGGATGAAATGACTTTTTGGTGGACCTGCCACTTTGTAATAGAAAGTGACAAGTAGAATTTGGTACCCCCAGGGAGGGTGAACTCTGATCAGAGGTTTAGAATTAACTTAATCGAGTTCAGCTGGGGATTTGATGAAAACACTGTTAATTGGTGTAATATTAACCTAACAATGTTTTTAGGTGGACCTGTTATTCTATTGAAGAGAATAACAAGTGAGATTAGACTCGTGGAGAGTCTAGGAAGGTTTGTTACCGTCAGAGGTGTGATATTAACTTGACGGGTTGAAAGTGGCCTTGTCGGAAGTGTAATGTTAACTTGACAAGGATGCGAGTCAGAGGTGTGATATTAACTTAACTCAGAAGTATTTCAGTTTTGTTTAGGAAAAACTGAGAATGTCACTGCCATAGGTGTGATGTTTAACTTAACAGTGAGGTAATGCTAGAGGTGTAATGTTGAACTTAGCATTGGTCATCTCGACTTGGACAAGGAAGTCGAGGAAAGGTCATGGCCATAGGTGTATTGTTGAACTTAGCGATGACTCAGATGCTAGAGGTGTAGTGTTAACTTGGCATCATTCATTTCAGCTTCGATGTGGAAGACTGAAGAAAAGTGACTGTCAGAGGTGTAATATTAAACCTGGCAGAAACTTGAAGTACTGCTTAGAGGTATAATGTTAACTTAAACAGTAATTTTGTCAGAGGTGTGTATATTTAACTTGACAAGAATTGGCTTGAGCCGAAAACAGTTTGAGGACCTGTCATTCTATGGATGAGAATTGACAAGTGAGATTTGAAGTGCCAGAGGTGTAGTGTTAACTTGGCAAAATGTAGAGTTGACAAGCAAGATTTGTACTAGGGGTATCTCATTACCAGAGGTATGGTGTTTGTAGGCTGTCTAAAAATCACAAAGACAAGCCACCAAAACGCAGAGATCCAAGATCAAGGCGCGTCGGCCCGAAGCCCGCGTCTCAGCATCAAGGCGCGTCGGCCCGAAGCCCGCGTCTCAGCATCAAGGCGCGTCGGCCCGAAGCCCGCGTCTCAGCATCAAGGCGCGTCGGCCCGAAGCCCGCGTCTCAGCATCAAGACGCGTCGGCTCGACACCCACGTCTCGGTTGCAACTACCCCGATTATGGCGCCACCCACCGCCCATGTAGCGGGGAAGTTGGCCCTCATCGTGGAGCACTTTTAGGGGGCACGATCACCCCCTAAAAACCCTATAAATAGTCCCGTCACTATTGAAAAAAAAAAGAAAAAGGGGAAGAAGGCGGATTGAAGCGGATTTTAAAAAGAGAAGGAAAAGGAGATCATCAACTGAGAGAGAGAGAAGACTCTTTAGCGAGCTTACTGAGTACTAGCCGCTCTTTGCCTACTTCCTCTTCTAGAGTTTTGGTAGACGGAGCTGAGTTACTCCCTCTACCTGCCAAGGAGAAGATCCCTCGACGGTCCAGGACGGTCATCTGGTCAACGGAGAACAAGATTCACTCTCCACCGCCACCGAAGAACCCAGCATTAAACAAAGTGGGAATTCAAGATTCAACATTCCCCCTCCCTTGTAACCGGAAGATTAAGCCGGCCGTAACTTTCCGTCTGATTCCAAGGAAATCTTACACCGAGCCCCCTCTTTTTTCCGTGTCAAACAAGAGATGGCGACTCCGCTGGGGACTTCGTTTGTTACCGACGAACATGTTGTGGCGCAAGATGACGTCCACCACGAGGGAAAGATGGTCGAATCGCTCGTTGTCGAGTTCGACCAGGCAAAGTACGAAGAGTTCCTCTCTTCTGGCTCCAAGAGCCCAAAGACCCGCGTCTGCCGCCGGGTCTCGACAGAGAATGGCCTCGAAGCCCGATCAGTGGCTTTCTCGAGCTCCTCTGCTGCCCACTGTGCCAAGTCAAGTTCACGCGCCAACGCCTCCCAGAAGGCCCGCGTGACCTCAGACACTGCTGTTGCGATCAACCGCGTCGCACAGAACCCACGCGCCAACGCCTCCCAGAAGGCCCGCGTGGTCCCAGGCACCACTGCTGCTGCGATCAACCGCGTCGCGCAGAACACCCGCGTCAACGTCTCTCAAAAGACCCGCGTGGTGAACACCCCTGGTTCTGTAAACCAGGAAGTTGTTGGTTTCTCCCCTCCTCCAAGGCGCAACCGGAATGCTGAGCGTCGACAGAGGAGACGCGCGCGTCAACTCCAAGTCGGAACCGTTGGTTGTCTGACTGGGGGTGGACGCGGCGTTCAATCTGATGCCTTGCCCGCGTCACGTCCAGTACGTGAGATCCGCGTTTGGCGACCTAAGCGTGCAACTCCTCAAGTTGAGTCCGCTGGGGACCAACTTACCAAACGCCAAAGCGAAGCTTCTGCGTCTCGTCAAACGCAAGAAGCACGCACCCAGAGACGAGGCGCCCAGCAGCCGACTGTCTCTCAAGCATCTCTGTCCAAACGCACCAGGCAGCAACGCGAGACTCGCGCGCGCGTCATACAGCTGCGCCGCGAGAGCCGCGTCCCTGAAGTCTGCGTCCAGGCTGAACAGCACAGGACTGTCTCCAGTCTTCGACGTTGTGAGGCTAGTCTCTTTGATCCCTCTTCCATGGATTTGAGGGATTATCTGACAAAGAAAAGAAGTGCCCACCAGGTCACTTCATCTTGCTGCTGCCAAAGGCTTATCTCCATGCTTGCGGAGTGCCGTTGCGGGTCGAGTGTGCACCAGCAGTCTTTAATTAGACAGCTGACCTCGATTCCTCCGTCAGCCAAAAGAAGACGCTCCCATAGGAGGAGAACCTTCTCTGACGTTGAGTACCCCGAGCTCACTGCGAACATGACAAGCAGGAGCAAGGGAAAACAAATTGCAGTCGGCTCAGATGACTCCGAGTCTGACTCTGAATCGGAGGGGGTGTATCAACACACTCGCACCCGGACAGGGGCCATTCCCCCAATTGACTATAATGCCTTAGCCCGCGGCATTAGAATGGGTGATTCTCACTCCGCTATAGTGGAGTCGCAGGCTTCAAACTCTTCCGTCGAGAGGGACGCTTCCGCCTATATGGCAGACACTCCTGAGGAGACGACCAGGCGTTTAGAACAGACGCAGAAGCACCAGATGGATATAATCGCCTCTCAACAGAGATCCATTGACTCCCTCAAGCATATGCTTGAGAAATTGCTTGAAGAAAGAGCGAGATCTCCTCCTAGACGGCCGAAGGGGAAAGGGAGAAAGGGAGGAAGCCCACCCTCCTAACCTTCCGACGAGACACGACGATCTACCTCGGATGTGTCTAAGCCCTCGTCGCAGGCAAGAAGCGACCCAGACCCGGAAAAGGCTCATGCTAAAAGAATGAGCTTGCTGGAGCAACGACTCAATGCCCTTGCCAGTCGTAAAGATCTCCAAGAGGCTGGAGTAGTCCGGCCCTATCCGGCCGAGTGGGACTTAGTCCCATACCCTCCTAAGTTCAAGGCTCCAACTCTCCAAGCATTTGACGGGAAGGGGTCACCCAACCAGCACATCTACTACTTCAAATCCCAGACCGGGAATGTAGTAGATAACGACGCTATACTGGCACGACTGTTCATAGGCACCCTGAAAGGGTTGGCCTTTGAATGGTTCATGAAGCTCCCAGAAGGTTCAATCAAGAACTGGAGCGACTTGGAGAAGCTGTTTCTGACACGCTTCTTCGAAGATGATTCGGAAGTAACAATGCCCACTCTTTTAGCTACCAAACAGCGAAAAGGAGAGTCCGTTAAATCTTTCGTAGAAAGATTTCGGAACGTGGCACTCCGATGTCCAAGCGGCATGACCCAGGCTACCCTGGTAGAAACATGCCGCCACAATCTCCAAACCTCACTCCTTGCTCAAATAGGAGTTGCTGAAAGCCGCACCTGGAAGCAGTTAGTCCAACAAGGTGAACAGGCTGAGGAGATTGTTGCCCGTGTCAGGGCAGAGGAGGCAAGCTGCGGCCGGAAAGGTCGACAAGGCGTGCACCGGCACCAGACACCTCCCTCCAGACGAAGCGGAAGGATAACTTGGCGACGGAGACCAAATCTCCCACCAAACCTCAAACAGGCAGGGCAAGTGGCTCTTCAAGCCAGCCACGCCCCAACAAGCAGTATTCTTTCAAGGAGGAACACGTCGATTCGCTCTTCAAGCTACTCAACAAGAGCAATCGACTGAAGCTCCCTGAGATTAGGCGCCCGGAGGAAGTCGGCAAGACCGACAATCCCAACTACTGCATGTACCACAGGATGTTGGGACATCCTACCAAAAGCTGCTACGTCTTCAAAGACATCCTTCAGGCTTTGATTGACGCGGAGGTGCTAAAACTCCGACCAGAGCAGAAGAAGGTCACGGCTAATGTGACGTCGGTTCTCCAGTTCGGGAGACAACCTCCAACGCCTGCAGGGGTAACTCCTATTCCAAGGGGAGAATTAAGAGTGGTCAACACAGACCCTCACCAGCAGCAGGAGAAGGGCTTGGTACCCGTCCCTACGCCTCAAGGGAAGACCATGTGGGTCCACCCTGACCTCGTCGATGAACAGCAATGGACTACTGTGACCAACAGGAAGTCCAAAGGCAAGGCAAAAGCTTCGTCCTGCCATGTGGTATGTGCCTCCTCCCGAGAGGCAGAGGATGATGTTCCTTCACTAACCGATTCAGAGGAGGAGACGATAGTCTTGGCTGCAGAGCCCAACCAACCAACGACGGGAACCCGTTCGGGACAACCCTACTTGAAGCAGTACGGCGAAGTGGCGGTAAATCCTCCGCAACCGGCTGCAGAGCCAACTAGGCCCTCCACGAAGCCACCTGTGGAGAAGCAGAAGGAGACTCGATTCTCTCGAACCCTTCAAAGAGGCATCGCGGAAGGGTCTTCGGCACCTTACCGCTTTGATGTCCTGGCTCAATTGGCCAACATCCCGGCGCGGATCACCCTGTATGAGCTTCTAAGACTATCAAAGTCGACCAGGGAAGCTCTACGAGAAGCTCTGGCAAATGCTGAGGTCTTTATGACCCAGGTGCCAAAGGAGGAAGATGTAGAGGATTGCCTCCACACCTCCCAGAATGCTCCCTGCATTACCTTCACGGCAGACGATATGCAGGTTAAAGGGAAGCATGATCGACCCCTGTACTTCACAGGTTATATCGGATCATCTGAGGTGAACCGCATTCAGGTAGATCCAGGTTCCGCACTGAGTATCATGCCCCGCCGAGTCATGCAACACCTTGGCGTCCCTACCCACCGTCTGAGCCCTACACAGACGACCATCTACGGGTTCAATGCCAACGGCACCCGTCCGATGGGGAAGATCAAGCTCAAGTGCCAGATTGGGAGCCTCAAGTCAGAGGTGACGTGCTACGTCATCGATGCCGACACTTCCTACAATCTGCTGCTGGGACGACCATGGATCCACCGCAACTCCATCGTTCCCTCCACTCTTCACCAAGTCATGAAATACATTGACGCGAGTGGGAAGGTGCAAACGTTGGTTGCCGAAAGGTATCCGTTTAAAGGGGTTGAAAATTATTTCACTGACTCCCTCCTATATCAGGATCCTGAGGAGTCAAATGAAACCCCGCGACCAGAGGAACCAGACTCTGGTAATGAGGCTGACACTGAGCCCGAGCGAGAAAAGTGCCTGTGGGAGTTAGAACCACTTGTAAAGAGCACTAATAAGCTCGATGTTGATAATACCACCGACGATGCAGGCGGTTGGTATATTAATGAGAATCTAGACTTTGAGTATTTTTCTGCGTGTGCATCCGATTCAATACCGTCGGATACTACTACCGACGTAGACGATGACATCTGGTCGGCAATGGATGCTTTGACATCATTGCATGTACCAGTAAAATCATCTTTCGGGACATACCAGGATAATGGTGATGCGCAGGAATCTATATTCATGGTTCCGACAAGACGAAAAGGCCAAAAACCAATTCTCTTTGGGCGAATCACATCTGAGCCAATGCCCCGCAAAGACTCGGAAAGCGAAGAGGAATCCCCTCAGCTCAGTCATTATGAACCAAAAGCACTCAAAATGATGGAGTGCATGGGGTACGACCTGACCTACAAACCCGGGTTGAACTTCGGCAAAGGAAGGAGGACGTTGCTTCGATCCTTTGTGCCGAAAGGGAAGGCCCCCGATTATTATCATCAGACGCGCCGGGGGTTGGGCTATGTATCAACTCCAGTCCCATCAGCCTCTGATTCTCGAGAGTCGTCAGGTCACGATTGCTCTTCAGACACATCATCTTGGGAGTCAGATGTCAGTGTCGGCAACATCTTTAAGGAACTTTCAGTGAACATGGTTTCGACAAGCCACCTGGAAGATGAAAATGAAGAAATGATCCAAGCTGATACAGATCCGTGGATCAAACATTTGAATGCTCTTTGGGATATCCGCTTTGAACAGCGTGAGCCACCCACAGAAGACAAGGTTGTTCAGATCAACCTAGGAGATGAGGCCAACCCTAAGCCTATCTTCATAAGTGACGGCCTGCCACCTTCGGAGAAGAAGGATCTAATATCTCTTGTACAGGAGTATATAGACGTCTTCGTCTGGAATTATGAGGACATGCCAGGACTTGATCCTCAAGTGGCCATGCACCGCCTCAACATCAATCCGGACGTAAAACCTGTCAAACAACAGCAGCGACGGTTTCGCCCAGAAATAATGGAGGCAATTCAATCAGAAGTCAGAAAACTTATTGATTCTGGCTTCATCAGGGAAGAACAACATCCCGACTGGGTAGCCAACATCGTCCCCGTCTCCAAGAAGAACGGGAAGATCCGGATCTGCATCGACTTCCGTGATCTAAACGAAGCCTGCCCTAAAGACGAATTCCCATTGCCAATCACAGATGTCATGATTGACAATACTTGTGGATTCGAACGAATGTCCTTCATGGACGGATTCTCAGGATACAATCAAATCAAAATGTATCCGACGACGAAAAGCACACCTCCTTCAGGACACCTCTAGGAGTATATTGCTACACCGTCATGCCCTTCGGACTGAAGAATGCAGGGGCAACATATCAAAGGGCCATGAATGCCATTTTCCATCAGCAAATACGCAAAACGGTGGAATGTTATGTTGATGACATCGCGGTAAAGAGCCGCACTAAGGGTGATCACATAGCGGACCTGAAAGTGGTCTTCGACATCATGCGGGCCCATCAATTGAAGATGAATCCCACAAAGTCCTTCCTGGGGGTGGCCAGTGGCAAATTCCTAGGATTTGTTGTGACTTCCACAGGAATCCATTTGGATCCGGAGAAAATCCGCGCTATCCAGGAGATGCAACCCCCGAGAAGCCTCAAGGAGCTCAGGGGATTACAAGGACGATTGGCGTACATCCGCAGGTTCATCTCAAACCTTTCCGGAAGATGCCAACCCTTCGCTAAGCTGATGAAAAAGGGTGTCTCATTCATTTGGGATGACGCTTGCCAACAAGCGTTCGAGAAAATCAAGCAATACCTCACCCAACCACCAGTCCTTGCAGCTCCAGTATCCGGAAAGCCGTTTCTGGTATACGTCTGAGCAATGGATCATTCTTTGGGAGCTCTACTAGCTCAGAATGACGATCAGGGGCGTGAGCAAGCAATCTACTATCTAAGTAGAACAATGATCAGAGCCGAACATAGGTATAACCCGATCGAGAAGGAATGTTTGGCACTGGTGTTCGCTATCCAGAAAATGCGACACTATCTGGTAGGCCAGACTATAAATGTCATATCAAAAGTTAACCCCTTGAGGTTACTTATGACAAAGCCTTCTTCACTAAATGGCCGGCTGGCGAAATGGGCCATGTTGTTATCCCAGTATGATATGCACTTTCTGCCACAGAAAGCCATTAAGGGACAAGCGGTGGCAGACTTCCTAGCTGAACACCCAGATCCGAGGACAGTCAAAGTCTACGAGGATCTCCCAGATGAAGTAGCCGAAGTCTACCTGACTCAGACATCGTTCGAAAGTCAAGTATGGCAACTTTTCTTCGACGGTGCATCAAGGACAAGCCCCAAGGGACACGTAGTAGCGGGGGTAGGAGTGGTGCTCGTCTCCCCACAAAATTATGTGATTCCCCGAGCTGTCTCACTGACCGAGCCTTGTTCCAACAATGTGGCGGAATACAACGCTCTTTTGATTGGGATGCAATTCGCCGATGAGATTGGCGTTAAAAACCTCGAGGCATACGGCGACTCTAAGCTCATCGTCAGCCAAGTTCGCGGGGAGTACGAAGTCAGACATGAAGACTTGGTACCCTATTACAACGCAACTATTCGCATGGCCGAGGGGTTTACTAACTTCTACATCGACCACGTACCGCGCAGGCAAAATGCGCACGCCGATGCACTCGCATCCCTGGCTGCCTCCTTAGCTCTTCCAGCTGGAGCAATGGAGAAGATATTCGTCTACAGCCACGACCTGTATTGCCCGAGAAATACTCTCAAGGACTATCATGAGTCAAAGGGAGATTGTCGAGGCAAAGAAGTGCTGGAATTGTCGACCGGTCCAGAGCTTAAAGACTGGCGATTCCCCTACATCGACTATGTCTTGTACGGCATCCTGCCTGAGGACGCTAGAGAGGCGGCTGCCATTCGAAGGAAAGCCCCCAAATTCTACTATAATGCGATTACGCGAACATTATATCGCCGATCGCATGACGGGATCTTACTCCGGTGCCTCTCACCAAATGAAGCACAAGAGGTATTGAAAGAGGCTCACGACGGTACGTGCGGAGCCCATCAACCTGGCCCAAAACTGGCACATCGACTCCAAAGGTTGGGTTATTATTGGCCCAAGATGGTTGCCGACGCCGTCGCCTATGCCAAAAGATGTCATGCTTGCCAAATACATGGAGATTTCATCCATCAAGCACCAGGGTACCTCCACTCTACGACCTCTACCTGGCCATTTGAAATGTGGGGCATGGACGTGGTTGGTCCTATCAGCCCACCATCATCAAAAGGACATCGGTTCATTCTGGCGATAACCGATTACTTCTCCAAATGGGCTGAAGCCATCCCTTTGAAGGAGGTCAAGTCGTCGAACGTGATCAAGTTCATGAAACATCACGTTATTTACCGTTTCGGCGTACCTCGGCGAATTGTCCATGACAATGGACCCAGTTCATCAGCCAGGCTTTCCAGAGATTCTGCGCAAAGTTCAGAATCCAGAGTGTGTCCTCAACGGCATACTATCCTGCCGCCAATGGCCTCGCAGAAGCTTCCAACAAGACTATTGGCAAGCTTCTCAAAAAGTTCGTCTCGAAAAGTCAACGAGACTGGGACGACAAGCTGGGTGAATGCTTATGGGCCTACCGCACAACGGTGCGAACCCTAACTAAAGCCACGCCATTTTCCTTGGTATACGGATGCGAAGCCGTCCTTCCACTGGAAATTCAAATTCCATCTCTACGCGTCGCCTTGACAGCGGAGATGACGACAGAGGAGAAGCATCGACAGCGACTCCAGGAACTGGAGGCTTTAGACGACAAGCGTCTGCAAGCCCAACAGCAAATCGAGCTCTACCAAGCTCGTATTACCAGAGCCTTCAATAAGAAAGTTAAAGTGCGAACTTTCAAGAAAGGCGATCTTGTCTTAGCCGTCAGAAGACCCATGGTGATGACGCACAAGACAAAAGGAAAATTCCAACCCAAATGGGAAGGACCATTTGTAGTAGAGTCAGTCTACTCAAATGGATCATATCGCCTAATAACTTCAAATGGCGATACACTCATGATGCCAATCAATGGTAAATTCTTGAAGAAGTACTATCCTTAATAGTACTCTTCCTCCGATCAAGTTAAAAGTACACCTCTGATCAAACATCCGACGCCCTCGACGGCTAAGGATAGAGGAAAATGTTGGCCTTTAAGCCCGACATAAATCCTCGACAACTCATCATGCTGAGGGGAATAGCATGGCTAGCCCAACTCAAACGGTAGTTGGTAAAGGCATATCAAACCCGTTGACAGCTGAGGATTTGCTAAAAATCCTAAGGGACACGTTCCCATTTGATCCGACGCCTCCGACGGCTAAGGATAGAGGAAAATGTTGGCCTTCTAAGCCCAACATAAGTCTTCGACAACTCATCATGCTGAGGGGAATAGCATGGCTAGCCCAACTCAAACGGTAGTTGGTAAAGGCACCTCAAATCCGTTGATAGCTGAGGGTTTGCTAAAAATCCTAAGTGGACTTGAGTCCACTCTTTCTTCCAAAATCCCTTACCAATTCTCGTCCACAGAATGGTAGGACCACAAAATGCAATCATTACTACGTTAACACTATACCTCTGGTAATGAATACTCCTTGTCGAGTATAAACTTTGCTTGTTAAACTCTGCATAGAGTAACAAACTCTCAAATTTGCCAAGTTAACACTATATCTCTGGCATTTTAAATTCCACTTGTCAATTCTCATCAATAGAATGACAGGTCCTCAAATTGCTCTTATCACGAGCCAATTCTTGTCAAGTTAACATTACACCTCTGACAAACTACTGTTTAAGTTAACATTACACCTCTAAGCAGTACATCGAGTGCCTATCAAGTTAATATCACACCTCTGATAGTCACCTTTCTTCAGACTTCCGTATCGAAGCTGAAATGGACGATGCCAAGTTAACACTACATTTCTAGCATCCGAGTCATCGCTAAGTTCAAACAATACACCTATGGCCATGACCTTTCCTCGACTTCCTCATCTAAGTCGAGATGACCAATGCTAAGTTCAACATTACACCTCTAGCATTACCTCACTGTTAAGTTAAACATTACACCTATGACAGTGACATTCTGAGTTAAGTTAATATCACACCTCTGACTCACATCCTTGTCGAGTTAACACCACACTTCTGACAAGACTATCCCCAACCCGTTAAGTTAATATCACACCTCTAACGGTAAAAGCTTTACTAGATTCCTCGCGGGTCTAGTTTCACTTGTTATTCTCTTCAACAGAATAACAGGTCCACCTAAAGACATTGTTAGGTTAACATTACGCCGCTGACAATGTTTTATCAAATTCCCCAGCTGACCTTGAATCAAGTCAATCCTAGACACTTGACAAAAGTTCACCTTCTCTGGGAGTACGCATTACCCCTGTCGCTTTCTTTTATAAAGTGGCGGGTCCACCAAAATCATTCTTTTGCTTCTAAAACAAAACATTCAAGATAACAGAAAGAGGCAAAAAGAAAAGTGTCACTTTTATTTATATCCAAACACATGAAAGTGATACAAAACGCTCTCTTATACAATAAGATTGAGTGTTACAATTAAGGAGTACAAAGAAGTCCCTCTCTCTCTCTGAGGCCGTACTCACTCCTTGAAGCCGCATCTGATCCTAAGTGCATGATGTCTGAAGAAGTGCCAAATTGTGGCGACTGTTGGAACCGATTGCACTTTGACGCACGACGCCAACTTCGAAAGCGCCCTAGCTGACTAAGCCAGGAGCAATGGTGTTCTTGAGGTCCGGTGGCAACAGAAGCGCCTGCAACCCTTCGTTCAAGAGTTGATCTTTCCCCAGCAGGCCATCCAAAGGACATGGACTGTCCTTGATGTTACTTCTGGGATGGGAGAGGAAGAGGATCCTCTCCGCCACCGCAACCGCCGGAACCTCCTCGCCGTCATACTTGACCTGACCATCTCTTGCCAGCAGCATGAATGGCGAAGCAGATCTGAAGAGACCTCGGCGAGGTTTGGGTCCTCGTCGGAGATATAATTTACTCTCTTACAAACGACGAGGACCATAATTTACTCTCTTACAAACGAACGTGGAACAAGTTCGCCAGCCGGTATATTCTTTCTGGAGCCCAGCGAACCTGAAAAAGGACGAGCAAGCCTACCTGCAAAGAATAAATAAGAAAGTCAGAAAATTTCCAAAATTTTCTAAGTAACAGAACGCGGCAGCCATTCAAGATAGACGCGGGAATGACCCGCGCAGTCAAACAAACGCGAGTCAGAACTGTGGAACACGCGGGATTCAAACGCGGCCTCAGTTGCACCCGCGCCTAAGGCACCAGACGCGAAAAATCTCAGAACGCCGAAAATTGCCATCTCTCTGTTAGGGGAACAGGAGTTGCAAGATCCAGGTCTGAAACACGCCAAGGCAATAGCCATGAAACGCGGCGAGCAAAGCCAGCGTCAGACGCCCGCATTCAAAGAAGTTCAAGACACTGGCACAAATTCCAGAATAGGAATGCACCAGGACTTCATTCAGATGTCTATGCCAAAGATTCAGGCTATACACATCATCGGCGGACGTACCAGCAGAGGCCTCTGTCCAGAGTTGGCCTCTCTGCGCCCAAACGCAGGCTTGCAAGAAGATCTGAGAGGCGGTTCTTCTTGAAGAGACCAAACAGAAGCATAGAGCTCTGGGTCATCTTCATCCGCAGGGTCACCTTCACCCATGAAGACGGTTCTCTGTTAGAAACTCCAGAGAAAGAGTGGTCTCTCACAAGCAATCCAAAGAAAATGGTCCAAGTATGGATTCTTGAAAGAGGACACACCCTATTTATAGGCAGTCCTCAACAACTGCCATTAATGGTGCGTCAATCGAAACCGTCGCGCACAACTGTCAAAGCCCAATCAAAAACGGACGCGTGGAGCGCTGCTTTGGAAACCGTCGAAATGCGCCGGTTTTTCAACCGCCAGCGTCGGTTCTGCATGCAAGAGCATTAACGCCTGAACCCAATAAGAGGCTGACGCGTGGACAACTGCCTTGGGAAGCAACGGATGACCCGGAACCCCAATCGACAGTGAAGACGACTTGACGTTCAAAGATCTCCTAAAATCTTTTAAGTCAGACTGCATTGAACACAGATGGGAAAGTCGCTCGGGGCTGCGTATCCCGTGTCTGATCGTCTTTCTTAGCAAAACAGATTTGCGTTATTTAGAGCCGCGTTTCACTCTGTGATTGACGCTGCGTCTCACTCCATGGACTGACGACCGCGTCTCACTTTATGGATCAATGCTGCGTCTCATCATGATGACCGCGTCTCACTCTGTGATCGACGCTGCGTCTCATCAAAAGGACTTAGTAAATCTAAGTTCCTATGGACTGACGACCGCGTCTCACTTTATGGATCAATGCTGCGTCTCATCATGATGACCGCGTCTCACTCTGTGATCGACGCTGCGTCTCATCAAAAGGACTTAGTAAATCTAAGTTCCTGTGGACTGACGACCGCGTCTCACTTTATGGATCAATGTCGCGTCTCATTAAGAAGACTCAGAGTCAAGGCCGCGTTTCATTAACAGAACTTAGTCTTACCTAAGTGCCAGTTACCAAGGAGTTGGATTCGCCTACAGCTGAGCAAAGAAGATGGAGCAAAATTTTTCAAACTTTTATTATAAACAATAAAAGTGGATACAAACACTCTAAACAGAGTGTCCTCTTCTTTACAAAAAAAACGGGGGAAAAGAAAAGAAGGCTAAATATCCTGGTTCGCCAAGGTACGGATTTGTTCCTAAGGCGGTGAATCTCGTGTTGGTGCGTCCTTTCAGCTTCCATAATAGCCCGGTCCCGCAGCTCCTCTTCGGATAAGAAATTTCTTGCGGCCAGCTGCGTTCGCAGAGATTCCACCCTGGAAGAATGTAGAGACAGACTCTCTTCAGCTCGCGCCTTAGCAGCTTGTTGCTCCTCTAGCTGCTTTTTGATGGTAGCAAGCTTTTCCTCATTGAGCGCAAGCACAACTTCTGCCTTGGCAATGGTGTCCCGAGCCCTGATGATGACTTGCTCTGTGCTCTGCATGACAAGCTCGGATTCCCTTGAATCGCCAGCTAGTTTCTGACATTCAGCCTGGGAATATTCGAGGTTGCGGACCTCTGCAGCAATTTGTGCCTCCACCTCCTGTCGCTCTCGTTCTTGAGCAGCTAGGAGCCTAGCCAGGGTGGCCTGGGCCTCACTAAAAGAGCCAGCATCTTCCAAAGACTCCAGCTCCTGCAGGTAGTCTCCCAGTTGCTCTACCACCCGCAGACACGCCTTGGCAAGTGAAGGGCCTCCGGTTAATTCGACGTTCACAACCAGATTTTCGAGAAGCTTCTGGGCAAATTTGAAGGAGCTGCTCCCACGTAAGATGAGATCAATACATGATCCCATCGAAGCAAAGAATTGTTGCACCATCTGACGTGCCAATTCCCCTATGTCTTCACCACCTGGGAAGCTTCCCGACCCCTTTTCTGTCACAGGATAGGGGATACAAGGCGGATCTTCTCGCACAAGAGTCGTGCTGGCCGTCGAGACAGCAAGAGCTAGACTGGCCGCTGACGCTTCCGGAGGTACTACCTCTGCAGGAGCCTCCACGACCAATGAGGGAGTAGTAAGCACGACCTCCTCAGAAACCTCCACCGAGACCTGAGCTGTATGGCCTTCTGGACGGGTGCCAACCACCGGACTCTCCACCTGAGCCCCCTCAGCCCTCTCTGCAAGTTATCGCGATGTTAGCCACAATGATAGAAGAGCTAAACATTTAAAGCATCAGAGCTGCCTTACCAGGTTGGAGGTCCGGAGACGTCAAATCCTGCGGAGCGGAAGTCTCCTCGGCTTCAGCAGTAACCTCCTCGCCTGGCAGAGTGAGAGCCTCCTCAGCCTCAGTGGTTGCTTCCTCCTCTGGCAGAGTGGAAGGCTCCCCAGTTTCAACAGCTGCCCCCTTTGAGGGTATCTCAGCAGCCGAGACCTCAATCCCCTCGGGCTGGGTCAACTCTTTCACCATCTCCTCGATACGCGAGGAGGTTGTAGCCTCAGCATCTTCGGTTGGCCCTGCAGCATAAAAGAAGAATGTTAGAACATCCTCTTCAAAGAGAAAATTAGACAGAAGATGGAAAGAATACCTTCAGTAGGGATAATCGCCAGCGATGGTGCAGTCGATGGCTCACCCTCATGTATTTCCTCCTCCGAGATGTGGAAGAATTTGCTCTGATCAGGAAGAGCGGGTTCATCGCCATAGTCGGTCTCGTCTTCGAAGTCGCTTTCCCCCGATAACGAAGAAGACGACAGCGCAACGCGAGGAAGCTCTGCAACAGGAGCCTTACCTCCAATTACCCCAGTGGTAGGACTAGGGTCGACTGCCCTAAGACTGGAAATGAAGATGCTAGGAGACCCCGGCTGCTGTGCCTCGTCTCTCCCATCATGGGTAGAAGAAGGCTCGGGTTGAACTGAGATGCCTGCAATCTCAACATCCCCTCCAGTCATTATGTCGACCTCCAGTGACTCGTCATCTTCGGCGGCGGTGGACTCTTCAACAAGCTCCCCTTCCTCCACGGTCTTGCTGCGCGACCTAGGAGCACGGACTAGGGTGGGGAAATCTTCATCTTCCGACGGTTCCTCAACCCTAACAGGGACGTCTTCAGGAGGAGCCTCAACTCCGGCAGAGATGTCTCCGGATTGAGAGACTTCAGCCGTTAAATCCCTCCGAGCCTTCTTTGGGGCAGGCTCAGCGATAGAAGCAGAGCGTCGATGACGCTTGCTCGCCAACTGCTTAGACCTCCTGGCCCGCGGCTTCTCCCTCGTGGCTGGTGGCTCCGCCCTTGTCGCTGGTGGCTCTGCCCTTGCCGGTCGCGGCTCCGCCCTCACTGCTGGGGGCTCCCTCCTCGATCTTCGCCCGACCTCCTTTTGGGCCTTCAGGTACTGTTCTACGAGTTTCGTCGGTTTACTAGAATCAGTCCTGGCCTCGAGACTTGCATTGATGCTCTCAATGCATGAAGACGCCGGAAAAAAGTCTGGCGTTTGGATGGCTTGGGAGTACCAAGTACAGAAGCTGAAACTCGTACGGCACTTAGGCCCCTCGAGAGGTAGACGAAAAGATACTCCCGTACCTCCAGCCACACTATAGTACCAGGCCCGAGCACCCTCGAACAGGTTCCCTTCGAAGGCAAGTCTAGCATTGGGGTTCCCGACGTAGAGCTGATCATAGCCGAACTGTCGAGCGAAGCGACTCGGCATGTACGGCTCAATGGTACATGACGTCCCTTGCCGGAAAAGCACATATCCGGGCCGGATATTTAGCAACCACCAGAAAGCCCCCGCGGATAACCTCGTGAAGTCATCTGGGCCAACAGAATCAACAAGTAGATCCCCGAAAGATGCATCAGGGATCTGGAGGAGGCAGCGATTGAGCTGGTAGTTTGCAGGGTCTGAAAGGCACTTCCGGACGTAATATATATAAGGGTCACGCCATTTTGAACCCTCCAACCGCTGTACAAAAGGGACAGAATTCTCCCTCCAACGCGCTGCCGTCATCAAAGAAGGGCAATGCATCACGTACCAAGCAATAAGGTACGTGTAAGGCAGCTCGACACGAGGATTGGGACGCTTCACCGTCGGACTCCCCTCTGAGTCAACATACGGCTTTCCCTCGGAGTCTGCAGTTTTTGGTGGCTCGCAGAAACTCTTAGTGAGCGCCCGCAGCCCGCTCTGAATACCAGCCGCCACGGCCGGGAGAAGGGCTATGGGGTTCCCATGAGCCAGGAGCACCGCCGGGTACACCACATCAGCAACAATGACTTCATGCGGCAGCGTGGGCACCACACAGCGCTTCAGCCACAGCATCAGAAAGCCCGCCAACAGCGCCCGATCGGAGATAGGAGTCCGGGCTTGATGGTGAAAGCTTTCAAAAACCAAGTCAGGGTCGAAACCGTCCTCGTTCGACTCCGTGGTGTAGAAGCTGTTCGGAGCCTGGTCGATCCTGTCTTCAATCTCCCTGTCAGAGCTGGGATCCAATCGGTTATCCGATGGTCTTTGGTGTTGACATTATTGAACAAGTAACTGGCCCAAGACAGTTGCTTGACTCCCTGCGACCGCCATTTGGTTATCTGGCCGCAAATGTGGAAGTGACATAACACTTCCCAGTAGGTCTCATATATGAGGGGAAACTCCTCCTTCACATAGCGAAGCTCCAC
Source organism: Agave tequilana (assembly GCA_038442645.1). Lineage (NCBI taxonomy): Eukaryota > Viridiplantae > Streptophyta > Magnoliopsida > Asparagales > Asparagaceae > Agave > Agave tequilana. The sequence continues at coordinate 23,678 of JAVJIF010001265.1, forward strand.
AGCGGTCGGGACATATTCCTCATAGGGAATATCCCCTGTCGACAGCCCCGAGACCTCGTGCAGCTCGTGCAGAGCAAGGCCCATCTCTCCGACCGAAGTGAAGAATGTCCCCGTCGAAGGATTATAACGCTCTAGAATCCCGAAGAAGTTCTGAGAGCTTTGAGGGATCCCCCACTGCACGGCTCTGACTGCCGAGTACAGTCCCACGCGTTTTAGCAGGCCCCCGAGCTCGGTAAGGACAAAGCCAACCATCCTGCCCCACCAATAGTTCTCCGTGGAACGGACCCACCCCGGCGCACGGAATCCAACCGGGTAGTCACCCTCCGCCTCCATGAAGGCGTTGAGGAAGGTAGTGCCAAGTTGTGGTATCTCCCCAGCTGGAACCTCAGTCCTGCGCGACCCAGGAAAAAGGCCGATAACTGACCTGTCATGGCTATCATGACGGTATACTTTGTGGGAGCCCAAATCACCGAGAGTGACCTCGGGAACATATCGAGCAAGGTCCCATTCCATCTTCCGAGGGACGGACATGTGCTGGAAGTAGGACAGCGGGAACATCCTCTCCATGTCTGGAAGAAAGAATCTTCCACCCTTTATTTGACGGAGCCATTTGTAAGTTCCGTCATATACGCTATGGCCGCCGTCGTGGATACGATCTCCGAAGAAGAAGGCAGGCTTCTCCAGCTTGATGCCAGCATCTGTTGCGAATGCTGCATCAGTCATAAACACCCGAAGAGTTCTCATGTCAACATTTGAGAGCCTCTCTCTGCGATCCGGTGATTTGTCAGCAGTCACAGGAACGGTCCTTTGTAATACAAAAATCAAATCCCGGTCAGCACCACCTACATGACCAAAGTGGCACTTCTTGGCGAGTGAAGCAACAGGGCGTGGCGCTGCAAAAAGAAAAGGACACTTAGTTAGATACTCTATCAAAAGCATAGAAAAAGAAATGCTAAGTGTTCATAATCCGCACGCAGAAGAGACACTGGACGCAGGAATTATCAAATCCGCGTCCAGACCTGCGCATCCACGCAGAAGAAACACTAGACGCAGGAATTATTAAATCCGCGTCCAGACCTGCGCATCCACGCAGAAGAGGCACTGGACGCAGGAATTATCAAATCCGCGTCCAGACCTATGGGATCGGCGTCTCCACAACATTCTCCTTGATGTCACTTCTGGGGTGCGAAAAGAAGGAGTTATCCACCTTAACCCTTCATCACCATAATCGCCAGAAGTTAAGGAGGGTAACCCCCTTCCTTTCATATCCCCAGAATTCAAAATGCTTGGACTCGGGCGCTAGATTCATCAAAATCAGCAGCTGATGAAACAGAACGCAAGGATCAAATCCGCGTTCTGTAAACTAAGTCCGCGTCTGAACCCTTCACAAATAGAAAATATTCTAAGTGAAGAATCTGAAGCGCAGGACTCAAGGGCGCGAGGGTCCAAACCCGCGCCTCGGTTATCATCCCAAAGACTGCGTCTGGGAATCAAACACGATTTGAAATTCACGTGTTAAGGGTTCTTAAAAGTTCTTTGAACTTTCTTTAATGGAGAAACTTCCGCCTAAGAGGCCTTTACCTTGGAGACCTGGGAGAACGACGTCCTGTGCAGAGGAGGAGCCGCCCCTCTGGGCCTCGGCGATGGTCGCCTTTGAGGACGATGCAGTTGGCTTAATCTTGGGTGCCATTGATGTTCAGAAATCCGAGCAAGGAGATGAACAAGTTCAAAGATGAACAGAAAAGGAAATTCTTTTTCTCAGCGAGTGCGTTCAGAGAAGAAGATACATCTCTCCAACTGTTGCCTTTTATAGGCACAGGGATTCGCGAAGATACGCGGCGTGTGGCCCGATAGACGCTGCAGCGAGTTGCCGTTCGACGCGTGTAACAAAATCGTTTCCGAACGGAGAAGATCATGCGTCGCAACCCCGCCACGAGTCAGCAGTCGACACGTGGAGCAGTTCATTTAATGAACCAGGAAATCCGCGCGCCAAAAGGCGAAATTTCGCCGGTTCCCTAGGCCAGTTGGCGGCGTAATCATGACATGGCACAGAATTCGCGCCCAAAGAACGCACCTCCTCGATGGACACGCCACGTCAGCCTCTCCATGAATGCATTCGGAAGGTCGCGTCTCTCTAAGAAATTCGCATCCTTCCAGTCTGGCCAAATATCGCGTCTGCCTTAAGGTCGCGTCTCTCTAAGAAATTCGCGTCCTTCCAGATGGGCCAAATACCGCGTCTGCCTTATGAAGATCAGTCGCGTCTACATTGCCAAAGGACGCACGCCTTTACAGCAGTACCATCTCTGCTTTTTGAAAAAGAACCTGCGTTCGGTCTCTTGCTTCTGCAAAATCAGTTCAACAGTACACTGACGCAAGCAGACAACCAACCACTCCTGGCTTAAAGCGCGCCAGTGACAGGCTAAAAGCGATCGGGGAGGTTTAGACTGTGCATCTAGACACTCAACATGATCAACTCTGGGGGCTTCAAAGAGTTCAACAGTACACTCACGAAGACCAATTCCAGATAAGATTAGACCCAGCGCATCAGCAGTCTAGTCATGAAGATGAACTCAGCTAGAGTCCAAAGTATTTCGAAATCCGTCCCAGTTAACTGCGGAATGTCGAAAACTTTGGAGGGGGTTCTGTAGGCTGTCTAAAAATCACAAAGACAAGCCACCAAAAACGCAGAGATCCAAGATCAAGGCGCGTCGGCCCGAAGCCCGCGTCTCAGCATCAAGGCGCGTCGGCCCGAAGCCCGCGTCTCAGCATCAAGGCGCGTCGGCCCGAAGCCCGCGTCTCAGCATCAAGACGCGTCGGCTCGACACCCACGTCTCGGTTGCAACTACCCCGATTATGGCGCCACCCACCGCCCATGTAGCGGGAAGTTGGCCCTCATCGTGGAGCACTTTTAGGGGGCACGATCACCCCATAAAAACCCTATAAATAGTCCCGTCACTATTGAAAAAAAAAAAGAAAAAGGGGAAGAAGGCGGATTGAAGCGGATTTTAAAAAGAGAAGGAAAAGGGAGATCATCAACTGAGAGAGAGAGAAGACTCTTTAGCGAGCTTACTGAGTACTAGCCGCTCTTTGCCTACTTCCTCTTCTAGAGTTTTGGTAGACGGAGCTGAGTTACTCCCTCTACCTGCCAAGGAGAAGATCCCTCGACGGTCCAGGACGGTCATCTGGTCAACGGAGAACAAGATTCACTCTCCACCGCCACCGAAGAACCCAGCATTAAACAAAGGGGAATTCAAGATTCAACATTCCCCCTCCCTTGTAACCGGAAGATTAAGCCGGCCGTAACTTTCCGTCTGATTCCAAGGAAATCTTACACCGAGCCCCCTCTTTTTTCCGTGTCAAACAGTGTTAACTTGGCAACGATTGTTTTTTTTTTTTTTTGTGGTCCTACCATTCTGTGGATGAGAATTGGTAAGGGATTTTGGAGGAAAGAGTGGAATCAAGTCCACTTAGGATTTTTAGCAAACCCCCAGCTATCAACGGATTTGAGGTGCCTTTACCAACTACCGTTTGAGTTGGGCTAGCCATGCTATTCCCCTCAGCATGATGAGTTGTCGAAGATTTATGTTGGGCTTAAAAGCCAACATTTTCCTCTATCCTTAGCCGTCGGGGGCGTCGGATCAAATGGGAACGTGTCCCTTAGGATTTTTAGCAAATCCTCAGCTATCAACGGGTTTGACATGCCTTTACCAACTACCGTTTGAGTTGGGCTAGCCATGCTATTCCCCTTAGCATGATAAGTTGTCGAAGACTTATGTTGGGCTTAAAAGCCAACATTTTCCTCTATCCTTAGCCGTTGGGGGCGTCGGATGTTAATGAAGAAATTCTTCTTGCTTTGATCAGAGGCGTACTTTTAACTTGATCGGAGGAAGAGTACTATTAAGGATAGTATTTCTTCAAGAATCTGCCATTGATCGGCATCATGAGTGTATCGCCATTTGAGGTTATGAGGCGATATGACCCATTTGAGTAGACTGACTCTACCACAAATGGTCCTTCCCATTTGGGTTGGAATTTTCCTTTGTCTTGTACGTCATCACCATGGGTCTTCTGACGGCTAAGACAAGATCGCCTTTCTTGAAAGTTCGTACTTTAACTTTCTTGTTGAAGGCTCTGGTGATTCGAGCTTGGTAGAGCTCGATTTGCTGTTGGGCTTGCAGACGCTTGTCGTCTAAGGCCTCCAGTTCCTGGAGTCGCTGTCAATGCTTCTCCTCTGTCGTCATCTCCGCTGTCAAGGCGACGCGTAGAGATGGGATTTGGATTTCCAGGGGAAGCACGGCTTCACATCCGTATACCAAGGAAAACGGCGTGGCCTTTGACGGGGTTCGCACTGTTGTGCGATAGGCCCATAAGCATTCGCCTAGCTTGTCGTCCCAATCGCATTGACTCTTCGAGACGAACTTTTTGAGAAGCTTGCCAATGGTCTTGTTGAAAGCTTCTGCGAGGCCATTAGCGGCAGGATAGTATGCCGTTGAGGACACACTCTGGATTCTGAACTTAGCGCAGAATCTCTGGAACGCCTGGCTGATGAACTGGGGTCCATTGTCATGGACAATCCGCCGAGGTACACCGAAACGGTAAATAACGTGATGTTTTGCGAACTTGATCACGTTGGACGACTTCACCTCCTTCAAAGGAATGGCTTCGGCCCATTTGGAAAGTAATCAGTTATTGCTAGAATGAACCGATGTCCCTTTGATGATGGTGGGCTGATAGGGCCGACCACATCCATCCCCCACATTTCAAATGGCCAGGTAGAGGCCGTAGAGTGGAGGTACCCCGGTGCTTGATGGATAAAATCTCCATGTATTTGGCAAGCGTGACATCTTTTGGCATAGGCGATGGCGTCGGCAACCATCTTGGGCCAATAGTAACCCAACCTTTGGAGTCGATGTGCCAGTTTTGGGCCAGGTTGATGGGCTCCGCACGTACCGTCGTGGGCCTCTTTCAATACCTCCTGGGCCTCTTTTGGTGAGAGGCACCGGAGTAAGATCCCGTCATGCGACCGACGATACAATGTTCGTGTAATCGCATTATAGTAAAACTTAGGGGCTTTCCTTCGAATGGCAGCCGCCTCTTTGGCATCCTCAGGCAGGATGCCGTACAAGACATAGTCGATGTAGGGGAATCGCCAGTCTTTAAGCTCTGGAGCGGCCGACAATTCCAGCACTTCTTTGCCTCGACAATCTCCCTTTGACTCCTGATAGTCCTCGAGAGCATTTCTCGGGCAATACAGGTCGTGGCTGTAGACGAATATCTTCTCCATTGCTCCAGCTGGAAGAGCTAGGGAGGCTGCAAGGGATGCCAGTGCATCTGCATGCGCATTTTGCCTGCGCGGTACATGGTCGATGTAGAAGTTAGCAAACCCCTCGGCCATGCGGATAGTTGCGTTGTAATAGGGTACTAAGTCTTCATGTATGACTTCGTACTCCCCACGAATTTGGCTGACGATGAGTTTAGAGTCACCGTATGCCTCGAGATTTTTAACGCCAATCTCATCGGCGAGCTGCATCCCGATCAATAGAGCATTGTACTCCGCCACATTGTTGGAACAAGGCTCCGTTAGCGAGACAGCTCGGGGATCACATAATTTTGTGGGGAGACAAGTACTACTCCTACCCCCGCCGCTACGTGTCCTTGGGGCTTGTCCTTGATGCACCGTCGAAGAAAAGTTGCCACACTTGACTTTCGAACGATGTCTGAGTCAGGTAGACTTCGGCCACTTCGTCTGGGAGATCCTCGTAGACTTTGGCTGCCCTCGGATCTGGGTGTTCAGCTAGGAAGTCTGCCACCGCTTGTCCCTTAATGGCTTTCTGCGGCAGAAAGTGCATATCATACTGGGATAGCAACATGGCCCATTTTGCCAGCCGGCCATTTAGTGAAGAAGGCTTTGTCATAAGTAACCTCAGGGGGTTGACTTTTGATATGACATTTATAGTTTAGCCTACCAGATAGTGTCGCATTTTCTGAATGGCGAACACTAGTGCCAAACATTCCTTCTCGATCAGGTTGTACCGATGTTCGGCTCCGATCATTGTTCTACTCAGATAGTAGATTGCCTGTTCTCGTCCTTCTTCATCATTCTGAGCTAGTAGAGCTCCTAAAGAATGGTCCATTGCCCGGACGTACACCAGGAAAGGCTTTCCAGACACCGGGCTGCAAGGACTGGTGGTTGGGTGAGGTATTGCTTGATTTCCTCAAACGCTTGTTGGCAAGCGTCGTCCCAAATGAACGAGACACCCTTCTTCATCAGTTTAGCGAAGGGTTGGCATCTTCCGGAAAGGTTTGAGATGAACCTGCAGATGTACGCCAATCGACCCTGTAAACCCCTGAGCTCCTTGAGGTTTCTCGGGGTTGCATCTCTTGGATAGCGCGGATTTTCTCCGGATCCAAATGGATTCCTGTGGAAGTCACAACAAATCCTAGGAATTTACCACTGGCTACCCCCAGGAAGGACTTGGTGGGGTTCATCTTTAATTGATGAGCCCGCATGATGTCGAAGACCACCTTCAGATCTGCTATGTGATCACCTTTAGTGCGGCTTTTCACTGCAATGTCGTCAACATAGCATTCCACCGTTTTGCGTATCTGCTGATGGAAAATGGCATTCATGGCCCTTTGGTAGGTTGCCCCCGCATTCTTCAGTCCAAAAGGCATGACAGTATAACAATATACCCCTAGAGGAGTCCTGAAGGAGGTATGCTTTTCATCATCAGGATACATTTTGATTTGATTGTATCCTGAGAATCCGTCCATGAAGGACATTCGTTCGAATCTACAAGTATTGTCAATCATAACATCTGTGATTGGCAATGGGAATTCGTCTTTGGGGCAGGCCTCGTTTAGATCGCGGAAGTCGATGCAGATCCGGATCTTCCCATTCTTCTTGGCGACGGGGACGATGTTGGCTACCCAGTCGGGATGTTGTTCTTCCCGGATGAAGCCAGAATCGATGAGCTTTCTAACTTCTGATTGAATCGCCTCCATTATTTCGGGACGAACCGTCGCTGCTGTTGTTTGACAGGTTTACGTCCGGATTGATGTTGAGGCGGTGCATGGCCACTTGAGGATCGAGTCCTGGCATGTCCTCATAATTCCAGGCGAAGACGTCTATATACTCTTGTACAAGAGATATTAGATCCTTCTTCTCCGAAGGTGATAGGCCATCACTTATGAAGATGGGCTTAAGGTTAGCCTCATTTCCTAAGTTGATCTGAACGACCTTGTCTTCTGTGGTGGCTCACGTTGTTCAAAGCGAGTGTCCCAAAGAGCATTCAAATGTTTGATCCAAGGATCTGCATCTGCGAGGATCATTTCTTCATCTTCATCCTCCAGGTGGCTTGTTGAAACCATGTTCACTGAAAGTTCCTTGAAGATGTTACCGACACTGACATCTGACTCCCAAGATGACGTTTTTGAAGAGTGATCGTTGTTCGACGATTCTTGAGAGCCGGAGGCTGATGGGACCGGAGTTGATACATAGCCCAACCCCCTGCGCGTCCGATGATAATAATCAGGGGCTTTCCCTTTCGGCACAAACGATCGAAGCAGGGTCCTCCTTCCTTTGCCGAAGTTCAACCCGGGTTTGTTGGTTAGATCGTATCCCATTCGTTTCATCATTCTGAGCGCTTTCGATTCATAATGGTCGAGCTGAGGGGATTCCTCCTCGCTTTCCGATTCTTCGCGGGGCGTTGGTTCAGTTGTCATTCGCCCAAAAAGGATTAGTTTTTGGCCTTTTCGTCTTGTCGGAACCATGAATATAGATTCCTGCGCATCACCATTATCCTGGTATGTCCCGAAAGATGATTTTACTGGTACATGCAATGATGTCAAAGCATCCATTGCCGACCAGATGTCATCGTCTACGTCGGTACTAGTATCCGACGGTATTGAATCGGATGCACACGCAGAAAAATACTCAAAGTCTAAATTCTCATTAATATACCAACCGCCTGCATCGTCGGTGGTATTATCAACATCGAGCTTATTAGTGCTCTTTACAAGTGGTTCCAACTTCCACAGGCACTCTTCTTGCTCGGCTCAGTGTCAGCCTCATTACCAGAGTCTGGCACCTCCAGTTGCGGGGTTTCATCCACCGGATCCTGATATAGGAGGGAGTCCGTGAAATAATTTTCGACCCCCTTAAACGGATACCTTTCGGCAACCAACGTTTGCACCTTCCCACTCGCGTCAATGTATTTCATAACTTGGTGAAGAGTGGAGGGAACGATGGAGTTGCGGTGGATCCATGGTCGTCCCAGCAGCAGATTGTAGGAAGTGTCGGCATCGATGACGTAGCACGTCACCTCCGACTTGAGGCTCCCAATCTGGCACTTGAGCTTGATCTTCCCCATCGGACGGGTGCCGTTGGCATTGAACCCGTAGATGGTTGTCTGTGTAGGGCTCAGACGGTGGGTAGGGATGCCGAGGTGTTGCATGACTCGGCGGGGCATGATGCTCAATGCGGACCCTGGATCTACCTGAATGCGGTTCACCTCAGATGATCCGATATAACCTGTGAAGTACAGGGGTCGATCATGCTTCCCTTTAACCTACATATCATCTGCCGTGAAGGTAATGCAGGGAGCATTCTGGGAGGTGTGGAGACAATTCTCTACATCTTCCTTCTTTGGCACCTGGGTCATAAAGACCTCAGCATTTGCCAGAGCTTCTTGTAGAGCCTCCCTGGTCGACTTTGATAGTCTTAGAAGCTCATACAGGGTGATCCGCGCCGGGATGTTGGCCAATTGAGCCAAGACATCAAAGCGGTAAGGTGCCGAAGACTCCTCCGCGATGCCTTTTTGAAGGGCTCGAGAGAATCGAGTCTCCTTCTGCTTCTCCGCAGGTGGCTTTGTGGAGGGCCTGACTGGCTCCGCAGTTGGTTGTGGAGGGGCTACTGCCGTATCGCCGTACTGCTTCAAGTATGGCTGTCCCGAACGGGTTCCCGCCGTTGGTTGGTTGGGCTCTGCGGCCAAGACTATTGTTTCCTCTTCTGAGTCAGTCAGTGAGGGAACATCATCCTCTGCTTCTCGGGAGGAAGCGCATACCACATTGCAAGACGAAGCTTTTGCCTTGCCTTTGGACTTCCTGTTGGTCACAGTAGTCCATTGTTGTTCATCGACGAGGTCAGGGTGGACCCATATGATTTCTCCCTGAGGTGTAGGGACGGGTACCAAGCCCTTCTCCTGCTGCTGGTGAGGGTCTGTGTTGACCACTCTTAATTCTCCCCTTGGAATAGGAGTTACCCCCGCAGGTGTTGGAGGTTGTCTCCCGAACTGGAGAACTGACGTCACGTTAGCCGTGACCTTCTTCTGCTCTGGTCGGAGCTTTAGCACCTCCGCGTCAATCAGAGCCTGAAGGATATCCTTGAAGACGTAGCAGCTTTTGGTGGGATGTCTCAACATCCTGTGGTACATGCAGTAGTTGGGATTGTCGGTCTTGCCGACTTCCTCTGGGCGCCTTATTTCAGGGAGCTTCAGTCAGTTGCTCTTGTTGAGTAGTTTAAAGAGCGAATCGACATGCTCCTCCTTGAAGGAATACTGCTTGTTGGCGCGGGGTTGGCTTGAAGAGCCACTCGCCTTGGCTGGTTGAGGTTTAGTGGGAGATTTGGTCTCCGTCGCCAAATTATCCTTCCGCTTTGTCTGGAGGGAGGTGTCTGGCGCTCGCCTAGTTGACCTCTCCGGCCGCGGCTTGCCTTCTTCTGCCCTGACGCGGGCAACAATCTCCTCAGCCTGTTCACCTTGTTGGACTAATTGTTTCCAGGTGCGGCTTTCAGCAACTCCTATTTGAGCAAGGAGTGAGGTTTGGAGGTTGTGGCGGCATGTTTCCACCAGGGTGGCCTGGGTCATACCGCTTGGACACCGGAGTGCCACGTTCTGAAATCTTTCCACGAAAGATTTGACGGACTCTCCCTTTCGCTGTCTCGTAGCTAACAGGGTGGGCATTGTGACCTCGGAGTCATCTTCGAAGAAGCGTGTTAAGAACAGCTTCTCCAAGTCGCCCCAGTTCTTGATAGAACCTTCCGGGAGTTTCATGAACCACTCAAAGGCCAACCCTTTCAGGGTGCCGATGAACAGTCACGCCAGGATGGCGTCATTATCTACTACATTCCCGGTTTGGGATTTGAAGTAGTAGATGTGCTGATTAGGGGACCCCTTCCCATCAAAGGCTTGGAGGGTTGGAGCCTTGAACTTAGGAGGGTACGGGACTAAATCCCACTCAGCTGGATAGGGCCGGACCACTCCAGCTTCTTGGAGGTCTTTGCGACTGGCAAGGGCATTGAGGCGTTCCTCCAATTGACTCATCCTTTTAGCATGAGCCTTCCCTGGGTCTTGGTCGCCCTTTGACGAGGGTTTGGACGAGCCAGAAGTAGATCGAGGCTTCTCTTCAGAAGGCTCGGAAGATGAGCTTCCTCCCTTTCTCTCTCTGTCCCTCGACCTCCTAGGAGGAGATCTCCTCCTGTCTTCGAGCAGCTGTGCAAGCGCCAGCTTGATAGCATCGATAGATTCCTGTTGAGATACAATCATCTCCATTTGTCTCTTTTGGATCTGTTCCAGACGTCTTGCCGTCTCCTCAGGAGTGCCTGTCATGTAGGCAGAGGTCTCCTTCTCGACGGAAGAGTTCGAAGCCCTTGATTCCGCTACGGCGGAATGAGAATCATTCACTCTAACGCCGTGGGCTAAGGCATTATAGTCAATTGGGGGAATGGCCCCCCGTCCGGGTGCGAGTGTGTCGATACACCCCTTCCGGTTCAGAGTCAGACTCATCTGAGCTGACTGCAAGTCCTTTTCCCTTGCTTCTGCTTGTCATGTTCGCAGTAAGCTCCGGGTATTCAACGTCAGAGAAGATTTTCCTTCTATGGGAGCGCCTTCTTTTGGCTGACGGGGGGATCGAGGTCAGCTGTCTAACTAAAGACTGCTGGTGCACACTCGACCCGCAACGGCACTCCGAGAGCATGGAGATGAGCCGTTGGCAGCAGCAAGATGAAGTGACCTGGTGGGCACTTCTTTTCTTTGTCAAATAATCCCTCAAATCCATGGAAGAGGGATCAAAGAGACTAGCCTCACAACGTCGAAGACGGAGGCATCCATGTGCTGTGCAGAATGGACGCAGGCTTCAGGGACGCAGCTCTCGCGTCGCGGCTGTCTGACGCGCGCCTGGCGTCTCTGTTGAGATGAGACGCGAGTATCGCGTTGCTGCCTGGTGCGTCCGGGCTGAGACGCGTGAGAAGAGTGGGCTGCAGGGCGCCTCGTCTCTGGGCGCGTGCTTCTTGCGTTTGACGAGACGCAGAAGCTTCGTTCTGGCGTTTGGTAAGTTGGTCCTCAGAGGACTCAACTTGAGGAGTTGTGCGCTTGGGCCGCCAAACGCGGATTTCACGTACTGGACGTGACGCGGGTAAGGCGCGAGACTGTACGTCGCGTCCAGCCTCAGTTGGACAACCAACGGTTCCAACTTGCAGCTGACGCGCGCGTCTCCTCTGTCGACGCTCAGCATTTCGGTTGCGTCGCGGAGGAGGAGAGAAACCGACAACATCCTGATGCTGAACATCAGGGGTTTTAACCACGCGGGTCCTCTGAGGGACACTGACGCGGGTCTTTTGTGCGACGCAGTTGGTCGCAACAGTGTTTGGGGCTACGCGGGCCTTCGGAGAGGCGTTGACGCGTGCATCCTGCTTGACACAGTTGGCAGCAGGAGCGGTGCCCGAGAGAGAGAGACAGAGCGCGGTTCAGGGCCATTCTCCGTGGAGACCCTGCGGCAGACGCGGGTCTTTGGGCTCTTGGAGCCAGAAGAGAGGAACTCTTCATACTTCGCCTGGTCGAACTCGACGATGAGTGATTCGACCATCTTCCCCTTATGGTGGACGTCATCCTGCGCCACTAGCTGTTCGTCAGTAACGAAGGTATTCCCCAGCGGAGTCGCCATCTCTTGTTGGACACGGAAAAGAAGGGAGGTGTAAATTTCCTTGAATCAGATGAAAAATTACAACAGACTAATCTTCCGGTTACAAGGGAGGGAGGATGTTGAAGCTTGAATCCCCCCTTTGTTTAGTGCTGGGTTCTTCGTGTGGCGGTGGAGAGTGAATCTTGTTCTCCGTTGACCAGATGACCGTCTGGACCGTCAAGGGATCTTCTCCTTGGCAGGTAGAAGGAGTAACTCAGCCCCGTCTACCAAAACTCTAAAAGAGAAGGTAGGCGAAGAGCAACTTGTACGCAGCAAGTTAGCTTGAAGAGTCGAGCTCTCTCTCTCTGTGTGTCGCGCCGATTGCTGATTGCCGATTGCCGGTTTCTGATTTCTTCTCCCCCTCTGATTCCGATTGCCAATCAAAAAGTGTGTGTGTGACTTCTTCATAGCGACGGGGCTATTTATAGAGGTCTTAGGGGGTGAACGTGTCCCCTAAAATATTCCACGATGAGAGCCAACTTCCCCGCTACATGGGCGGTGAATGGCGCCATAATCGGGTTGGTTGTAACCGAGACGCGGGTGTCGAGCCAACGCGCCTTGATGCTGAGACGCGGGTGTCGAGCCAACGCGCCTTGATGCTGAGACGCGGGTGTCGAGCCAACGCGCCTTGATGCTGAGACGCGGGTGTCGAGCCAACGCGCCTTGATGCTGAGACGCGGGTGTCGAGCCAACGCGCCTTGATTGTCACATTTAGCCTTGCGTCTGGATCTTGGATCTCTGTGTTTTGGTGGCTTGTCTTGGTGATTTTTAGACAGCCTACAATCATTCTTTTCTTGTATTTTGTATTTTTATTTCGTTCTTAGATCTTGTAGTAGGGCAGAGAGATTCAGAAAGAGAGAGAGATTGATGTACTAGATGGTGACAATCTATGTAAGGTGTCTCTTTTCTTCTCTATTGTAATCTTCTCTTATTTCTACATGATGCTTGGCTAATTTCTTCTTATTTTGGTAATATAACTACTAACCACTAACGATCTAACCACTTACTTGATAATCCACATGAATCTAATAGCCTCTACAAGGCCTTGCTCTTGCAAGAGTCATTGATGGCTCATGATGGTGGATTCTAACATTCTAACATTTCTAACACCTAACCCACTAACTTGCTAACTTGCAATGTCTTTTTTATTTCATTCTCACCTCTAATCAGTTTTGATGATTTAATAGTAGCTTGCAACTTGTTATGTGGTATGGATGTGTTATTTGAATGTAGAAGAACAATCTTATGGGCCATGCTCTGTATCGTCTCTTGAAGCCAAGGATTAGTGATGGCCAAGGATCCATGTGAGGCAACTATCACTAAGAGGTTAGCATGGTTAGTGGAGCAATTAGTAGTTAGTAGCTATGAGTTTTCTTTCATAGTTTTTATCATTATTTTTATCCTGTTTTAAAAACAATTTTCAAAAACTTTTTATCATTTGCCTATCGATGTCTTCACCGCTTTCTTAGTTCGACTTTGTTTCATCTTCTTTTAGTTTTCAAAACCATTTTCATTTTATTTTCGCATTGCTTTCATCGCCTTTTTCACCTATCACTTCTGGATTTTATTTTCTTTTCCTTTTTCATTCTTTTAACAAAGAAGAATTGTTAATAACCGACGTGAATAAGAACTAGTAAAACTTCTATCGCCTCCCGTCCCTATGGATTCGATCAGTTGAGCCAATGCTATAACGGAAGTATCGAGGGAATATTAGCACATACAAGCTTTTCATTGATTTCATAAAATACACATTTTCGAGTGCTAGTTCCGTCCCGATCAATTAGAAAAAGTGATCAACGTAAGAATTGTAGCCCTTTAAGTCTTCTTTCTGGATCATTTTGAATCATCAAATTTAAGTTTCGGTAGAGAAAATTATGATTCCTGAATCCGAGTCTAAATTGCTTCATCTCATCCATTGATCTTCTCTCTATCCATTTATCCCTTTGCATTTTGAATTTTAGCTTTAGATTTGACAATCTATCGCTTTATCCTCAGTGAAACCGATAGGGCCTTCTTTTAATCATTTTTTCTTTGAATTTTAATGATATTATTTCATCTAATATACCCGATCTTCAGATAAGATGGCATTTAGAACGTCTGGATTTGAATCGATCCCCTTTCTTTTGAATTTTTGGATTTAATTCGATAAATCTGTTTATCTCTTTTTTTTCTTCCTTAGTTACCCTACACGCCATTAAACATGAAAATACATTTAGAGTTTTATTTAAATAAAAATTCAGAAAAGTGACACATATGATATGAAAACATACAACACACGTGTGTGATCACACCCCCTATGGGAGGGTTTGCCAGGTCAACGTTTGACCTAGTCTTTAGTGGGCTAACTCCACTACTTTAGTGGGGTTAATTCCACTTTAAGTGGGCGTTACATTCGCCCACTCCATCCCACGTTAAGTGGAGACAGCCAGGTCAAATGTTAGGCTTATGCGAGCCTGTCTAGCCTCACACAAGGCTTTTGCTTAGCTTCGCACAAGGCTTTGTAGCCTCGCACGAAGCTCAAAATAGCCTCTAACGCGAGGCTAGCTGACTATTACCAGTCTTGCTAAATTTCAGGGGCAATTACACCCCTCAAAGCCTATAAATAGCTCATTTTTGGGATGAGCTCGGACTGGCTGGCTGACAAGATGAAGGTCAAGACATCAACAGGCAGAAAAAGAGAAAAAGAGCTAACTCTCTCACTTCCAAGGAATACAAAGAATCACTTCTTTAAATTCAGGGTGTCAATACCCTAAGACTTTTTTCTCTCAAGAAATCTCCAGAAATATGTGAGAAGGAATGTTTTAAGACTCCATCGATCGCATCATCAACAGAACAAAGTGGTCGCGTACCGACCAGACTTTTACCGGCACACTTCTCCAGAATCTCAGAAGAGACATTTGTAATTTTTCTTTTCAATTACTTGTAATTTTATCTTCAAAATTTTGTAAGTTTTCCCTATATAGTGATTTTCAATGGAAAACACTAATACATATGGATTTGTTTGGTCAGACTATAACCAAAAGTTTGAGTGGTAATTGTTTTGTTATGTTCTTATTGATGAATTTTTAAGATTTACTTAGGTTTTCTTCTTAGAGCATAAAGATGAAGCTTTCTTATATTTTACAGTTTTTAGAAAAATAGTCAAAAAAGAAAAGAATTATTCAATTTTGCATATTAGATGGTAGGTTTGTCAACCACTCATTTACTACTTATTCTGAAGAAAATGAAATTAAATATGAGCTTTCATGTCCTAGAACTCCACAACAAAATAAAGTCATCGAAAGAAAGAACAGAACTCTCCAAGAGATGGTTAAGATTATGATTAGTGAATACGTCCCTCAATACTTATGGGCCGAGACCGTAAACACATCATGTTACATTATAAATGGAGTATATATTTGCAAAAATTCTAAAAAAACTCCTTTTGGGAATTTTCATTTGAGAAAATCAAATCTTTCTTATTTTAAAGTTTTTGGATACAAATGTGTTGTTTTGAATACCAAGGATAATTTAGAAAATTTTGATGCAAAAGTTTATGAAGCTATTTTTTGTAGAATATTCAAATACTAGTAAAGCTTATAGAGTCTTCAATATGTCAACTTTGATTATTGAAGATCTATGCATGTCAAGTTTGAGGATTTCAGCTCTTGTTAAGAATGTTGTAGATTGTGAAATTGATTCTTTAGGTAAAGACGTGGAGAAGATGGCAATGGACTCACCGGAACAAGAAGAAAAGCCAAGAGAAGATCCAAATGGTGAAGTTCAAGAAGTGCAAGTAGAAGTACAACTATCTCAACCACCTTTAAAGGATTAGATATAGCTGATCTCAAAGATCTCATCTTAAGTGATTTTCAATTTGTGGGGATTATGATTTTCTTTCCAAAGATTTCATCTTAGGTGATTTTCAATTGGTATCATTTCAAAAAAAGTCGCATAGCTGAAGTGGTGGAGTGTAAAGTCTTCAAATTGATAGTTGAGGGTTCAAGTCTCATAGTTAGCATCTTAGGTGATGTATCTAAGTGGGTAACTACTAGATCCAAACTTCATAATATTTGTGATAATTAAGCACTCATTTCTCACATTGAACCTAAGAACATCCTCGAGGTCAGGACGCACATACTGGTTACTTGCCATGCAAGAAGAGCTCAGTCAATTTAAGTGCAACCAAGTTTGGAAGATGTGCCTAGACCCCATGATAGACCAACCATTGGTACTAAGTGGGTCTTTACAAACAAGTTGGATGAGTCAGATAATGTAGTCAGAAATAAGACTAGATTAGCGGCCCAAGATTATAATCAAATTGATAGAATCGATTTTGAAGAAACCTCTGCACGCGTGGCACGACTCAAAACCATTCTTATGACCCTTGCTTTTGCCTCATTTAAAAATTTTAACTTATTTCAAATGGATGTTAAAAGTACTTTTCTTAATGATTTTAATGAGGAGGATGTGTATGTTGAATCACCACCCCCCCCCCTTGCGGTTTGTTGATCCTACACATCTCGCTTATGTGTTTAGATTAGTAAAGGCTTTATTTGTGGTATGTAATTTTGTTATGACAGTTGACCATTTGAACTTTTATGATCCTGGGGCTCTGCGCACATTAATAGTAGAAGAAAAGTTATGGCATGATAACCATAATAGTATCCTTGGGCTCTGCGCACATTAAATATAATCCTAGGGCTCTGCACACATAATTTTTTTTGGGATAAAAAATGCCTGCCAGTTGCATTCCTCATCTCTCCTTCGATGAGCCACAGTTGCATTCATTTGACTTGTGTTTGTAACTTCCTCTTCTCTCTGAAATAGAAAAACACTCATAGATCTCTTTACTTCCCAAGGGTCTAGTTCTTGCTTTGTTTCTCCTAGTTCCATTGTGGAGAAGCAATCAATCAGGCTATGATCAATGGCATCCACTTTGTTATCTTCACTTTGTTATCTGGCCACTAAATTTACAGCCAGAATTTAATATGTTTAAGTTTAGAGTATTACATTGGATCTCAAAAATTTCACACACACAAGAATTATATAACTAGTTTTATCAATTTAATCTTATTAATACATGCTTAATCTTCTATCATCATTTTTATCTCTATAATATATATGTTTCTTAGAATGATCCTAGTCAAAACCATTTTCCATATATAAATAGATATTTCAAAATTTGATAGATATTTTAAAAATAAAAATTTTAAGTTTTTTGGGGCTGAGACAGTCCACCACCAGATCGACCAGTCTATGTGCAGAATTCTGTGCGGTCGACCGAGCATGAACAGAGTGTGCACAAGCCCTGGGTTATGTGGCCGGTCAACCGCTCGATCGATCGATCCACTGACTCTATTTGAGGGCCGTTCTGGACAGTCGACTAAGCAGTCGACCACCCAGACTAAGCTTTATATAGAGCTATCTGTTGGCTCTATTTCCCCTGGTGGTCGACTGTAGGCGACGACTCTCATAAAATAGTCATGGTCAGTCGATCATGCGATCGACCGCCAGGCGTGCAGAAGCTACAGTAATGGCTATAAACGAATTTTTTTAATTCAAAATATTTTGTTTTATCTCCAAATGGAAAAATTTTCTTTATTTGGGTTTATCATTTATTTAATATCTAGATTAACTCTCTAATGATATCTTCCAATCTCCTATAAATAAGAGTCATTTGTAGAGAGTTTGTACTTGGAAAATCAAGAAAAATCAAGAAAAATCCATGAAGATTGTCTGAAAAATCCACGCAAAATTTCAAGTTTCAATTTTTCAAAGAGCTTTCATTTTCAATCTTTTTCTGCTAGTTTTTAAGCATTCAAAGATTCAATTTCTTGTTGATTTTTCTCTTACGAACTTCTTGAGCCTCAAATCTCCACTTTATGCTATAGAAAGTTGCTATTGAGAGATTTTGTGATTTTTGTGATCTCTAAGTGATTGTAATCTTCATTTTCTTTGTGTCCTCTTGGATGAGAATTGAATGTTGGAGTTGAAACTCCGGGTCTTGTGTAGATTTATTGTTTTTGAGTACTTAGTGGAGATAATGAAAATCTTTCATTGCGATAAAGGCGAGGACGAATAACAAGTTGCTCGAATCTCGAAACAAATCTCTTGTGTTTGTGATTAATACTTTCTCTTACTCTCACTTACTCATTTACATTTTGTTTGTTGCTCTTTCTTGTTTATTTGATAGTCATTGCTCTATTACTCTAGTGATGGATTTACTGATTTTGTTCTTTCAATCAAGAAGACAAGTGTGTACCTCAACTCTTATTTAAGAAGAATATAGAGGAGAAGTACAGAGCTTTTCACAGAGTATCCGGTTTCACTTCTTGGTTTTGAATTGCTGAATAGCTGTTGTAGCATTACTTGTGTAGAATTGCTAGTTAAGTTTTATTTCATCAATTCACCCCCCTTCTAGGTGCTTTTCAAAATGTAGATTTAAATGGAAGCATGACATTTTTCTATGAAGCATGAACACTCCAAAGTGTGTGTCGTGTTCATGTCAGGCATATGTCGACACTTGCATGATACTTGTCCACACGAATAGGATACTCATAAACCATGTTGGATTTTAGAAAAATCAGAAGATGTCTGTCATATCTTAAATAAAGAATGTGTCACTTAAACAAACATGAAAAAGATACTGCTTTGATATAAAAAAAATAGTATAACCTAATCACCTCACGACTACGTGGGGCATTGTCCAGATCTTTTAATGTTTAACCATCTTACTCGATTAGAAGCTATAGATGTAAACAATGGATATTTTATGTTGTTTTTTATTTTAATTTTAATAGAATAATTCTAATCACAATGTGTTTTGATGTGCGTTGTATATAGATAAAGACAAACATAATCATAGAGCCGTGTCCCCTTATTCTACTTTTTAACTCTTTTTCGTGTCAATATGCCGTGTCGTGTCCGCGTATGTGCTTTATAGACATTTTTTGTCCCACCATATTTGCTTTAAAATTAAAGGGAGAAGGAAAAGACATCTTTTGATAAATTAGTGGACTAATGTGGAAAATAAAATTGCTACTTTGCTTCTGTCACTTTAATTTATAGTTTATGCCATGGAAGCATTTAAGGACTAACAAGTCAACAATTTCCTATACTAGAAAGCTAATCAATTATTAAAGAAAGATAAATTGATCAATTAATTATAAAGTTAATTAGTTTATATTATTATTTTACAAGAGAATCTTAGCTTGAGACGTTGGATTAGTTCATTTTGAGACGGATTAAACCGTCCTGATAAATGATGATCCTCATTCCCAGAGGTCACTTGAATTGAATTCCTTGGCCATGCCTTGGTTATTGTTGTCCAATCTTCGCGGAAAGTGCTGTTGAAAGGTGCTTAGTATGCAGCAAAACAATTAGCCTGGTTAAATGTTTTTCAGTTTTGCAAACTTCTTTTAGGAGCCTCTTTTGTCCAAATTAAAGAGACTCTCTTTGGATCTTACGTTGAATTTATTTAATGATTCTTTGTAATTTATAGGCTGCACTCCAGGAAGAATAATTATGCGGGGACGCTGATGTGAGAGGCACAAACGAAGCAACAAATTTTTAAAACGCCACCAAGTTTGGCTGTTCCCCACTTTCTTCATAGATTTTTTTTTTTTTTTTGGGGATAAAAAATGCCTGGCAACTTCTGAGGTTCGATGAACCACAGTAGCGTTCATTGACTTGACTTCTCTTTGCGCTCTGAGGTAGAAAACACTCATAGATCTCTTTACTCCCATAGCGTCTGGTCCTTGTTTTGGATCTCCCAGTTCCATTGTGGAGAAACAATCAATCAGGCTGTGATCAATGGCGTTATCTTTGTTATCTTCAGTCTGCTATCTGGCCACTAAATTGACAGCCACAATTCCAAGTTCCCCATCATCATCCTCATCTCCATCCTTGTTATCGCCTACACCTGCCGTCAAAGAAGATCTAGAGAAGCTGCAGAGGACGCTGCGGAGGATCCAAGCTGTGCTCGCAGATGCAGAGAGGAGGGAAATACTAGATGAGTCTGTGAAGCTCTGGGTGAAAGAGCTCAAGGAGGTTGCCTATGACGCTGAGGACGTGCTGGAGGAGTACCAGTATGAATTGCTACGGATCCAAGTAGAAAGCAGAGTTGCTTCAGCGGAAGCCAGCCGCAAGAGGAAGCGAGAACAAGAGGAGCAACAGGTACGTGATTTGAACTCTATTTTATCACATCTTTCAATCCCTGAAAGGATCAGGAACATTAGGGAGAGATTCGATGAGATATCAAAAGATCGAGAAGCTCTCCATTTGAGAGAGGGAGATGGAATTAGGAGGCCAGATGTTTCCACGAACAGGCCACAGCCTACAAGCTCTCATGTTGATGAATCGGACATTTTTGGTAGGGAGCAAGACAAAGATAAAGTAATTAAGATGCTACTTTCAGATGAAAGCTGCAGGTTCTCTGTTATTCCCATAGTTGGGATGGGGGGACTTGGTAAAACTACCCTTGCTCAATTTGTTTGCAACGATCAAAGGGTTCGACAATATTTTGACAGCACTTGTTGGGTCTGTGTTTCTGAGAACTTTGATGTCTCCAGGCTCACAAAGGAAATGATAGAGTCCATTTCAAAGGAGTCCTGCAATCTCACACAGCTAAATGCACTCCAAGGTATTCTCAAGGAGAAAGTAAAGGGAAAGAAGGTGCTGCTTGTTCTCGATGACGTGTGGAACGAGCAGCAAGGACCATGGGAATCTTTTCGAGCCCCCCTTGACTGTGTTGAAACAATAAGAATTATTGTGACAACTAGGAACGATCCAGTTGCAAAGATCATGCAGACGGTGTCTCCTTATCGCCCTGCTTGCTTGTCAAATGATCAATGTTGGTCGTTGTTCCGGCATCGTGCATTCGGTGGTCGAGATCCCAAGGACTATCCACATTTGGAAGAAATCGGTAGAAAGATCATAGAAAAATGCGGTCGGTTGCCTTTGTCTGTGAAAACAATTGGAGGCCTCCTACATTATGAGTTTGATGAAGATAGATGGACCGATATCTTAGGAAGTGATCTCTGGGACTTGGATCAAGCCAAAAGAGATATTCTACCAGCACTGATGTTAAGCTATCATCGTTTACCAGCACATTTGAAGCCATGCTTTCTGTTTTCTTCTCTATTTCCCAAAGATTATGGATTCAAGAAAAATCAGCTAATCGCACTCTGGATCGCACAAGGTTTTATTCTTCCTTATGGAAAAGAGATATTAGAAGACACAGGTAGCAGATATTTCGATGAGTTGCAGATGAGGTCATTATTTCAATCTGGATTTCACTATGGTTATGGCGATCCCTACTTTGTCCTGCATGATGCGATCCATGATGTGGCAAGATCAATTTCAGATAATGAGTACTTATCTATTACATTAGAGAGTGACGAGGAGCGACACGACATTCCCAAAGAAGTTCGGCATCTGTTTGTGAAAAGTAATTCTTCAATGTCATTTGACCATTTGAAATTTTATGATCCCAAGGCTCTGCGCACATTAATAGTAGAAGTAAATATCTGGTATGATAGCAAGGCTAGTATTGTAAACTTAGATAGCTTCGGCTGCTTAAGGGCAGTGGAATTGAGTAATCAAAACTGTCATCGATCAGTCAGCAACCTCAAACACCTCCGCCATCTTCACATTAGAAAATGGAGAAATTTCTCTCATAATATCGCTAATCAAGAGATATTCATTGACATCGGTAATCTTCTCAGCCTGCAGCGTCTAAGCCTGTATGGGCCAGTTGTTTTCCCTGGTGACGTCAGTGTAGAAATTAATGAGCTTGGGCTTATGAGAAAATCTCCCTCCTCAGATTTGTGCAAGAATGTAGAAAGCGATGGAATCCTCCCCTACCTTCGAGAACTTACCATTACATCCAACGAAGAACTATGGAGACTTCCTGTCCTCCCGTCATCACTTCAGTCTTTGACGGTTAATTGCTGCATCAACCTCACGTCTTTGTCCCAAAGCCTACAAAGCCTTACTTCCCTAAGAAAGTTGAATTTATCGAGTTGTCCCGAGCTGCAATTTGGACAAGAGGAATCTCTGCCATCGAAGCTTGAGGATGTGCATATTAGTGATTGCCCGAAACTGTTGTTGGTGACTGGGCTGAAGAACCTGACTTCACTCAGAAAATTGCATTTATTGAGTTGTCACCAGCTGCAGTTTGGGCAAGAGGAATCTCTGCCGTCAAAGCTTGAGAATGTGCTTATTAGTTATTGCCCGGAACTGTTATTGGTGACTGGGCTGAAGAACCTGACTTCACTCAGAAAGTTGCATTTATTAAATTGTCGCCAGTTACAGTTTGGGCAAGAGGAATCTCTGCCGTCGAAGCTTAAGGATGTGCATATTAGTAATTGCTGGAAACTGATGTTGGTGACTGGGCTGAAGAACATGACTTCCCTCAAAAGCTTAGTGCTTGAAAGATGCCCTCATCTTCAAATTAGGCCAGATGAATTCCTTCCTTGCACACCCCAGAAAGTGGTGATAACAGACTGCCTTAGGTTGGGAGAATGGTGCAAAAGACGTCAATTTCAGTGTAATCGGGTACTTTCCATCTCATGCCCATGGAACTTTTGCTGATTATGAAAGATCTGCAGCATGTTTCTTTATTGAGTTATTTAGACTTCCTTTAACCTAACTATGAACTTCCTTCCAGGAGATTTCTGAGATAAAGGAATTAAATATAAGCTCTACCTCAAAGATTACTGATTACTACGGTGTGGACAACCTTTCCTCTCTTAAAAGGTTGTGCTTGAACTACTCCCTGGAGTCGTATCTGCCGTCAGATGAATGGTTGCCACCAACCGTTCAAACATTAGAAGTATGTTCATCCAAAAGTCTGAAGTCCCTTCCTCTCAGCCCGAACCTATCCTCACTGCAGCAGCTGATCATACAGAATTGCAGAGAGCTCACCTCTGTTGTTGGCATTCAGAACCTCAACTCTCTGAAAGAGTTGGTCATAAAAGACTGTCCTGAACTCCAGCTCTCTCCAAACGAGTATCTTCCATGGTCACTGGATTCCCTGAATGTTTCTGACTGCAAAAGCTTAAGGTCCCTTCCCCTATTTCATCACAAGATGTCTGCATTCGACATGCTGAAGCTTTCAAATTGCTCTAGCCTTACTGATGTTTGTGGTCTTAGTGATGTACCATCCCTACGGTATGTGATCATTTGGGACTGTCCTGAAGTCCTGCTCTCTTCTGAGGAACGGCTACGTATCACTTGTCCCCCGCAACTTGAATTGGCTACAGGTGGTCTACGACCAAAGCAATCAGACACAATGGCTCCTGCAAAAAAGATAGATGCTGCAGTGGGCAACAAAGATCAATTCCTCCAGCTTGGGCTTCCAATGGATTACGCTTCCAACTCTCTGATGGAGTTGCCCTTATCAACAGATATCAATGCAGAACCACAACAGACATAACAGATGGGACTCATGTAATTCTGCAATTCATCACATGTATGTGCTGGTTAAAATTATCAGTGATCCGATGCTAATTGTCAGAGGCATTTTGATCCCTAATGACAGGTAAGACATCTCTGATTTTAGTTTCAACATTTTTCTTGCCTAATTTACTTCAAGTGTCATATGGTCTAATATTGCTTCACTGGCAATGAAAGCTATCTTGTTAATTTGACATAGATATAAAGCTAGGTGTGCCTCTTATGGCTGTCTTGTTCAAACTGAAGTTTAAGCTGACTCCTTGTCCTTGTTGCTTGCATCGATAATTCGGAGGCACAATAAGATCAATTAACAAATTATGAAATATAACGTGACCTATGTTTTCTTTTTTTCTTCTTCTATTATTATCATTTTTTTCTGCGAGATTTAAGGTTCTTTCCCTAGTTTACCTTCCATAATTGGAAATCTAGGTGATTCTGCCGAGGCTCAAACATGAGATGTCAGTATGTGAACAAGGACAAAGCAACCTCTCTGTGTTCACAAGGACAAAGCAGTGTTCATATTTATCCATTTGAAAGTTGGTGACAATCTCTAATACCTTGAGACATCATGACAACTACACTTCTATAGCGAGGGAAGAAGATGGAATAACGCCTTTAGCCCTTAAATGTGGAACTGCCCTGGACACGTGTTCCCCCATGACAACTTTCGGCATGTCAACTACTCAAAGATGTCTTTAATTTTGTTACCTGTAAATAGTCTTGGCAATCGGATTGCACCACAAATAGTCATACACTATACTTCTGCAAACAACAGACTAACTGCAGCTGTTCAATGCTCAATTAAAATTCCAAGGTTTGTAGTTTCTGTCACCCATAATAATTAATTAGCCATTATATCTTTCTTTTTCTTTCTAATTTCCTAGCTCACTACTGTCCCCTTAGCCATACGTTCTAATTCAGCATCACTTACAAGGAAAGCAACCCAATGTAGGCTACTTGCAATTCTTGCGGATACATTGGTCACTGTCTGCAATGCTTGTCTTTATGAACTTATAAAAATATATAATAAAGATTTTTTTTTTCATGTTCTACCCTTTCTAGCTTTCCATAGTTCAACATAAAGGGTAAAAGCCTGCTTAGAAATGATAATATTTGCTAGTATTTACTAATTTGTAGATTATGACAATCTTAAGAACCTCTTTCCATAAAAAGTAATGTGACAACTACATATCTACTGCAGGGCAGATGCAAGAAAAATGCACGAGCCCTTAAAAGCATCAGCCCATGTTCTTTTAGCATTTATATTCTAAAGGTCTTCTATTCATGTCATGAATATTTATTACGATGGCTACCTGTAATATTTCTAATTGAATTATAATTGTCAGTGATACATTTACACTTTGATTCTTTCATACCTCGAAAGTAAAGAATAAATTGCCTTTTTTGCTGACAAGATAAACTTGAAAGTTGTATTTTTGTTCCAAGTCACAGGTATATTGTGTGAGAAGGTCACAAAAATCTAAGAAAAGAGCTTAAACTATTCCTTTTCTTTTATTGCTTGTTTTATTGGCTTGTTTCTATGCAAGGAAATACAGTTGTATGATATGTCCACTACGATTGTATGATACGTCAATTAAGATTTATATCCGATTGTCTTATTTCTTTGGATCCTTTTTGTGTATGCTATAATACCAGTGTTGCCAGTGTTGGTTTTTGTTTTCTTGAGGAGCAGTCCTATTATTTGATTTTTGATATGAAGTACTATTATTTGATTGCATGATGCAGTCTTAGTGGTTATCTATTATTAGCTAACAAGACCATCATTCCTATTCTGTAAGTGAAATTTTTGAACAAATTATAGATTATGGTTTACAAATGCTTAACATCTGCATGCACCATCGATAATCAAACGACTGTAAGATTTCAAACTCATCTGCGTCCGCACTAATACATGAGACATTTTGGGAGTACTTCCTTGTGATGTCTTTTAAGTTTTGCAATCAGGTTATGTCCCTTGGTGGTCAACCTTGAATCAAGCCGGCAACTCCCTCATTGCCAGCCTTTATCAAGCAGGGGGCATGCATGATAATCTTGGTAAGCAGCTTCTTTCTAAAATTTCAATTATACCCCGACATATTTTTAATCCTTATAGCATACATCATGACGCATCATAGCATTAATTATTGCATTTCAATTGTAGGATTTTGCCTTGTTTTCAATAGGAGAACAAGAGGAGACGATGGTCAAAGAAGAACCAAATAAGTTGGAGAAGAAGATAATTACTTGGAGAGAAGAAAAGAAGCAGATCAAGAAAAGTTAGTCGACTTATAGTCGACTAACAAGACTACTAGTCGACTAACCAGAAGTACTAGTCGACTAGGGCAGATACAAAAGCAGAGACAGAGAAGGAGCAGGTTACAGTAGTCGACTAATTTCAGGAATTAGTCGACTAGTCATATGGCCTAGTCTACTAATAACGGTGTTTTTGAAGCAGAATTAGTTTCCTTTTCAGGCGCATGTTCCCTTTTCTGATGGAGTACGAATAGGACTCAGTTTCTATTCAATGAAGAGTTTGTTTCTAAAGATTAAAAGGTGAAATTCTTCTAGATCAAGGAGATCAACTTCTAATAGGATTAGTCAAGATTCTTCAAGCATCCAACATTCAAGATCATCTCATAGTCCAAATAGGAGTTGTTTTGTAAAATCTTATAAATAAAGACTGTAACCTAGCATTGATCAAAAACTGATCTCAATCTAATCTCAAGGATAAAAAGGTGGAGAACACTAAGGAGATCAGAAGGAAGCCAATAAAGAGAGGAGCAAGGTGAAGGTACATAGAGATAAGGTAATACTCTTGTAACCTAGGTCTAGCTTAAGGAGGAAGGTGAATACTCTTGTTGCATTAAGAGGAAAGTTGGATCTCTTTGTATCAAGTTATTAATAAAGCTCTATCAAGTTCTCTCCCCGTGAACTAGGCTAAGTTTGGGCCGAACCACGTTAAATCCTCAAGTTCTCTCCCCCGTGAACGTAGGTTAAGTTCTCTCCCCGTGAACGTAGGCAACAGGATCTTCATAAGACCTTACAGGGTAAGTCATCAAAACCTCTAGGTACATCAAATGAAGATTGGGAGGAGATGGACTTAAAGGCGGCAAACACAATCCAACTATGTCTCGTAGATGAGATGATGTACAACGTGATGGACGAAGAAATGGCTACATGATTGCGGTCAAGGTTGGAAACATTGTATATGACGAAAAGCCTTTCCAACAAGCTGTATCTCAAAAAATAACTATATGGATTACGTATGAACGAAGGGACAAAGGTGTTGGAGCATTTAAACTTCTTCAATAAGATCATCAGCGAGTTTTTAGATGTTGATGTCAAGATCGACGAGGAGGACAAGGAATTGATACGTCTCAGTTCGCTCTCATAGTCATATGATCACATCGTCACCACCATACTCTACGATAAGAAAACTCTCAGAGGAGGTCACCTTAACTCTCTTATTTAATGAGATTACGAAAAGGCCAAATCAAGAGGAGCAAACAAGATCAGATTTGGTGGTCACATGAAGGAAAGGAAGAGAAGGAAAGAAAGGTACGGGCTCGTCAAAGACGTCACTTTTGTCACAGGAAAGGTCATTGGAAGAATGACTGCAAGCATCGATAAAAGTGCATAAAAAAGAAAAGGCAAGCTGCGGAGGCAGGCGTAACATTGAGCGGCTTCTCAAGGTAAAAGCTGGATATTTTATTCGGATAGTACGGTTCATGTATGTTCCCAAAAAGAGTTGTTCAACTCCTTGGTTGCAAAGAAGGAATGGACTGTCAAGATGGTGGATGACTCGACTTGCAAGGTCATTGGTACTGGGACAGTCAAGGTTACAGAAAGAGATGGGACGGTGTATGCTCTAGAGGCGGTTCGATTTGTCCCAGATGCAAGGTACAATCTAATATCCATGGTGGTGTTTCAGATTTAAGTGCAACAAGGCGTCGTCACAGTTAGCCAAAGAGACAGGGTAATCCTAGAAGGAGAGAAGTATGGAACGTCATACAAGCTGAAGGAAGAAAACTCAGTTCGAGGTAGAGTTTCAGGGATAAGTTTGGAAGGGAGCTCATCGCGAGGTAGAGCTTCAAGGAAGACAGCAACGGGACGTGAACCATGTCAAAATGTTACAGGAAGGAGAAAGGGTGCATCTGGGCAAGACTCCAGATGGCCCAAGCCATAGCGGAAAATCAGCCTAAGGCCCCAGGGAGAGGGGTCAAGTGTTAAGGCTTCACGGTACGATTACAACCAAGGAAAGAACCAAGTTATTAGTCTAAATTCAAGGTGTTTTACTAATGCTTGAAAAGCAAATCAAGGTGGAGATTATTAGGATCTTGTCTTGTTTTCAAGAGGAAATGATGGTCAAAGAAGATCCAAATAAGTTGGAGAAGAAGATGATTGCTTGGAGAGAAGAAAAGATGCATATCAAGAAAAGTTAGTCGACTAACAAGACTACTAGACGACTAATTAGAAGTACTAGTCGACTAGGAAAGATACAGAAGCAGAAACAGAGGAGCAGTTTACAGTAATTAACTATATAAGGATATTAGTCGACTAAGTTCAGGAATTAGTGACTAGTCATATGGCCTAGTCGACTAATAGCGGCATTTTTGAAGCAGAATCAATTTTCTTTTCAGGCACAGTTTTCTTTTTCTAGTGGAGTACGAATATGATGATTGCCAAAAAGAATACATAAAATATGAAAAGTGTATGTGATTGACTTTGACTCTGAATCTTCGCAATTTAAACCGTTGTAGTAAGAGCTAAACGGGTTGAACCTCAGGGAGTGATGCGATAGAAGCTTTTCAGTAATATTGTCTTCTTATTATCTTCTCTATTTAAAGAACTTAAAAAAGGATGAATCGTATGTGAATAAAAAATTAAACTAAAAGAAAGGTTCGCAGCTTACTAATATTCAACCACCATACATGCTAATGCTAGATAGATAATTACTTCACTTCAAATCCTAAACATGATATTCTAACACAAAATCAAGTAAGATACATGAGACAAAAATTAGGATACGGGTTGAAATAGCACTAATCAAGATGTAACATTACAATATCAAGATTGCCGATCAAGTATAAAGTAAGAAAGATCATTAGAAAGTACAAGCAAATCTTTAACCCTAACACTTATTAAAGTTGAAAATTAAAATATCAAGATATTTATCAAGTATAGGTTAAGAAGACAATAAAAAAGTGTGTAAACTAGTTACTTATCCTAATGAGTCTTCAAGAATAAAGATTGAAGTAGGCATGTATATGATTTAATCTGATTTTCTACTAGACGTTAGATATGATGGTGGTGATATATTAGCAAGTCATGAGAAAAAACCTAGCTATTCATGGTAAACATGGAAAGCAAAAGAAAGTAAGAAATAAAGAAAATTAAAAAAGTAAAATTAAAAACAAAACAAAGATATGAGAAAGATAGAACCTGTTTATTGATTGTCACGATCAATACATAAGTTATCTTCCTCTTCGTACAAAAATAAAAATTTGAAAAGAAAATAAATCTAAAGAAAAACTCTAATTTTGATCTCTGATGTGGAGATAAGAGATTATGAGAGACTTCAGCTCTTTAAATAGGCCTCAAAGCTAATCACACTAGGATACAAATTAGAAAGTTTCCTAATTCAACACGGAAATTCAATCCTGCAGCAAGTTGGCGTGTTGATCGCTGAATATGACTCATCAGGCGGCTGAATGGGACAGAGTGGTAAACATAAGAATTAGATTCCTTCAAGTCTTCTTTCTGTAACATCTTGAATCATCAGATTTGAAAATCTGTAGAGAAAGTTATGATCCGAATACTAAAAGGTGTACAGTCTAAATCCGAGTCTGAATTGATTTTGAACTCCATTTAATTTAAATTATCCTCCTTATTACTTGTAGAATTAGCTTTATCCCATTCATCTTTTAGGACTTTATTTTCTGAATTTGAGCTTGAATTTAAGAGATGAAGATTAATCCTTTCCTCCTTTGGATTCAAGTTAATTTAAAATCCAACTTTAGATAGGATTAAGGATAAAATGAAGCTTCTTGTATCTTAATCCTCTCATTTAGTAACTGCACACCATAATAAAATAAAGATTATATAGAGATGTTAAATAAATAATAATAAAGGATAAAATGTGCAAATGTGGTGATAATAATGCAAAATTGAGATGCAATCAATGTCTCAGTTTCTATTCAATGAAGGGTTTGATTTTAAAAATTAAAAGGTTTAGAATTCTTCTAGATCAAGAAAATCAACTCCTAATATAATTGATTAAGATTCTTCAAGCATCTAATGGCCAAGCTCATCTCATAGTCCAAATAGGAGTTGTTTTGTAAAATCCTATAAATAAAGGTTGTAACCCAACATTGATCAAAAGCTAATCTCAATCCAATCTCAAGGAGAAAAAGGTGAAAAACACTAAGGAGATCAAAAAGTAGCCAATAAATAAAGAAGCAAGGTAAATGTGCATAAAAATAAGGTAATACTCTTGTAATCTAGGTCTATATTAAGGAGGAAGGTGAATACTCTTGTTGCATCAAGAGGAAGGTTAGATCTCTTTGTATCAAGTTAATAATAAAGCTCTCTCAAGTTCTCTCTTCGTAGACGTAGGCTAAGTTTAGGCTGAACTACTTTAAATCCTCGTGTTTCTTTCTTATTGCTCTTTTATTTAAGTATTGCTAGTTTGCTTTACGACAATTTTCTTTACAAGTATTTTCATATTGCCAAGTTCCGCAAGTATCAATTTTGGGAGTAACAATTGGTATTAGAGCATATCAATTTTTGCAGCAACAAGTTGGTCTTTCACTACAGTTGAGTTCTAAATAGCTAATGAATCCTCTTCTGTACCTTCCTCATTACCTTGAAAGCCTTGGCCTTATGGCTAAATGCCACACCATTCAATACCCCCCCTCGCACTCATCTACTTGTTTTCCACCATCTTACTATTTGAAGTTTGAAGTATAATGCATTCCTCTAATCCATATTTGACATGTAGACTTAAAATCTGTGTTGGTTCTGTTGAGGAACGAATTGGGAAGAAGAAAGAATATATAGATCAAATACACAACAAAAAACACCAAAATTTTACGTGAAAAATCAAATCAAGAAAAACCACAGACCCGCATACAAATCCACTATATTATCAGAGAGATCACAAGAGAAGAAGAGAGAACTTCACAGCCGCTATGTATTTACAATGGCAGATACACACTTGACCCTAATGACGGCACATCTTTTTTTATATGAGAACCTACGGTTATAAGTTTTGAAATCACTAAATTTTTATTGACACGTTTCCCAAGTTTCACGGGCTATGAAGCTTTCAGACTGAACGGCTTCTCCGCTATGCATCTTCGAGGTGCTACTTTGCATTGTCGTTTCGGAGTGCTCCTCTGCTTAGACGCTTCAGAGTGTTCTTCCGGAGTGATACTTTGGAGTGCTCTTCCGAAGTAATATCAAGCTACTACTTTGGAGTGAGACTCTGGACCTTACCCTCAATCCGAAACTCTAAACTCACCCAACCTCTTTACTAGGGGTGCTTCACCCTCGCTTCAGGATCTGCAAGAGGGATTTCTCAAATAATTTTGGTCAGAGGAATCCGCCCTCGAGCCCCCGAGATGGGCTGTCCGCTCCCTTTCAACCCCTATGGCAATAATTCTTCGTAGGGCGACAAATCGTCAAGGCAATAATTAGGCTCCACAACTTAACATGTTCCATTGAGATAACGAGCATCGTTGTTGCAATGGTCGCCACTCAAGTATTACTATTTGGATTGGCTTTTGAGATGTCACACTCTGTGTTAGTTACTATGGCTTTGAGATGGTGTACACTCCATTTAATTATTATGTAAGTATATCGTTAAAATTCATTTTTTCTGTAATTATAGTTACCAATCATCTACACCAAGTGCTATCTTTTGCAAGTAGGCTAGTTTTCTTTGGCCTACAAACTATGAAGTTAATGCTATGTTTTCTCTCAAATGAAATTTAAAGTTTATCGTGATAATTTCCCTTACTTCCTTTGTAACCTTTGATTTTGCAAGACATGTTTCTTAATTTTATTTGTTTACTCCATCGTAACACTCCATGTTGATTTTGGGAGTTTTGCATCAAATTGACTGGATAAATGGGTGGTATAATATAATGTTGTCAACAATGGAATAGAAAGCAAGATGATTAGTTGGTTAAATATGTTTAAACCCTAGAATCTAGTAGTGGCTTCCTTTTTTTGGACTTTTAAGGCTATTAGCCACTCCATATTTAACGCACCCATCATCATAACAAACTGAGTTGCTAGTTTGTTCTGCGTTGTTTGCTGAAATACATGTCTTTAGCATTATGAGAGATGACCTCTGTCATCTATTTGGTACTGATTGCAATCAACTGTCATGAGAGATGACCTTTGCCACCCAGCCATTCTATCCTACTCTTGCTCATCAACTGAGAGTCAAATGAATCTTATGCTCATAACTTCATCCCCATAAGAGGATCCCCATGTGAGGCAAGTTATCTGATTTGATTGCTTTTCTTTGCATAGCCCAATAAACATTATAGACATGTGATCTAATCCCGTATCATTTGCTGGGAAAAGATTCTTGTGTAGATATGTCAATTTGAAGTTGTGTAGGTAGCCCGTGCTGCTTACACTCAGTTCAAAAATCTCAGACGTATTATATGTGAAGCGGATCAACCAATGGCCCTGAGGCCTTCCTCTGTGTTAGTATTTAATATTTACTAATTGTAAGTTGATAACAATCTTAATTATGTGTAATTTCAAAAATAAAAAAAAAGTATCGTGTCCATAAAAGGGGCAGAGGCAGTCACACTTCTATTGTAGCAAGGTGCAAAATGAATGCACATGTTGTTTTTATAAGTGTATGTAATGGCATTTACAAACGCAAGGTAGGGAGTTTGGAGCCCATGTTTTTACAGGATTACTTGTTAAACTGTTCTTATTCTCATTGAACTGTAGATGATACATGTAGCTTTTGCTTAGAAAGAAAGTGAAGGGATTACTCAGTGACTACTTTTGATTTCAGGTTCATCTTGCATTTAATGAAAAGTATTCTTGGAATTTCTCAAGATTATCATGGGCGCTACACAGAAGAGAGCCAAATATTTGCATATCGAATGTCTTCAGGAAACAAGGGAAACTCGATGGTATCTAGTGGTTAGTGAAGTTTCTTCAATATGTGACAAGAACGAAATTGATATTCCGAAGATGTATGATGTGTTCGTGTCTTGAGGATGATCAAACGCAAGCTACAAGAAGTTGCTAAATTTTTCCTGCTCGAGATCGGCTGCGGTTGGACGGCAATCTCTCTCTCTCTCTCTCTCAAACCCCCTAAAGTTTTTTTTCCCTCTGTCTGAGGCTTTAAAGCTTATTTTCTTGTGTTTCTCTTTACTTACAGGATGGCGGACTTCTATTGTACATGTGAATTTCATCCTCTTTCTTTAGGTTAGGGTTTTATTTTCCTTGGAAAAAAAAAAATTTTAATTTAGGGTTCATATGGATTGTCCTAATGTGTCCCAAATGTTTTCTCTTATTTTAAAATTCTATTTTTGCAGGGAGGCTCTACCTAGGCTGTGTTCTACGCTGCTCTACCATGATTGGCTACCTTCTTGCAAATAAAGGTGACGGATGAGATTCTATCACTTGATCTTTGTTCTCTTTTCATTAATTGAAATTTAGCAGCATTTATTTTTTCTATCTCATTAGTCGATCACTTCCTTTGCCTCAAATTGTTCTACGATATCTCTAATTTCATGTAGTATGTTCTCACTTTTATTAGTTATCTGATATTAAGTTCTTGACACTTCCTCGTCTACCGTCATTGGATGTTAAAATGTCTCATTGCTTCTCATTGGTTCTTACGAAGATAATGTTGATTTCCATCTAGTTCTCTAACAATCTCTTCATTTTAAGAGTTCGAACCATGGTGAGGTAAGTTTGGAGGTCATATTCTTTTGTATAATAGCAATTGCGCTCTTATTCTTTTTGGTGAAAATGTGTTATGATTATTGGAATGCATATTTTGAACTAAATCTGAACCTTTATTTTTATGTATGTTACAGTCTGAATTCCTATATGACCATATTCACGAACGTGATTCGAAAGACTACCTTATCACGCCTACGTACCATATTGGTTTTTTTAATTCTTTTTCTTCTTTTTTAGATTATATTGCCATATATTTCCACTTTCTTTTTGCCCTCCTTTTCAGTTCTTCTCTTTTCTTCTCTATTTTTTCGATTCTAATCCACCTGTTTTTAATTCTTTTTGTCATTTTTATGAAAATTTTCTTCTTTTTTCCTTTTATTTCTATAATTTTTTAGATCTATTTTTTGTTTCTAATTTTCCTTTTTTTTCCCATTTAATTCTATTTTGCTTATTTAGTATCTGAGGATAGCTCTTGTTTGCATTATTTTCTAAATTATTAGCCACAAATTGGATTGAATGAGAAAAAATTGGTCTTCATTCTCCTTATTAGCTAGATGCAATTTTTATCCTCTCATTTAGCTGCAGTTCAGGGTTTTTATTCTCTTTCTTTTACCCCTCTTTCTTGGGGTGGTCTAGGGAAAGGTCATAATTTGTTTCTCTAGAAAATGATTGTTGGGCCATGGATTAGTTTTATATGACTTTTGTTTATTGCAAATTAATTCTTCTAAAGAGGAGGCCCCACAAATGACGCTCTTATTAGCACTTTTCCACATGCATATTATGATGGCGAGGCAATTTTGGATGGCTTGCAACATTGCAAGCAACCATTGCAGTCGTGTTCTGATGCAGAAACTGTTGTTATTTGGTTTGAGATCAAGAAAAATTGTATTTGGTTTTCTTCCTCTACCATTATTTGTAAGAAAGAGAAAAAAAAAATCTATATTTTAAAGATGTTTTTATATTCTATGTCACCAAGAGAGATATTTGTTTGATAGCGTGCTATTTACTGGAAATATCCTCTCACTGGTCGATTTTATGTCCTCACAAACATTACTGATAACATTAGTTTTCTGATTTCAAGCTTACATATTTTTTATTGTGAGTTCTTTTGTGGGGCTGTTTGGATTCAAGTCAGTCAGCGGAAGTGAGGGAGTCATAAGTGTCATTTATCACTTCCGCTGTCTGTCCAAACACCGGAAAAGAAAAATAGAAAAAAAATCTTTTTTTTCTCTTTTCTATTTTACACAACTATTTACTCACTTCCAAAGTGTTACAGTTAATTTTGTGGTCATATAAATCTTATTTGTAATAAGTTGTAGCTCAAAACAGTTAGTTTTGTGGTCATGTGAATCTTACTTGCAGTCTAATTATAATCCAATTTTTTCATAATTAATTTTTATTTTAGTATTATTTAACAGTCAACTTCTTGTCAACCTTTCCATTACCATTCTCACGTTACTAACCAAACACCGAAAAAGACATTACACTTTTCAATTACACTTCTCAACTACCATCCAAACACCGGAAAAGAAAACAAACTCTTATTTTTTTTAAAAAAAAAAAATAATCCTACTTTCCACTTCCTCAGTTCCACCCACTTCCGAGCATCCATTCAGCCCCAGTGTGAAAGTTTGTGGGTGCGCACGCTTTTTTATATTTTTTCGTAAATTCCTTTGGTTTCTTCATGCAATGTTTTAGGTAGTTCGCTGTCCTGCTTCTTTGAGTTTGCTGACTCTTTTAATTTATGTTTACATGTACAACTTTGAACTTTTATAAAGATACTGAAGAGATTCTCCGAGTGCCTGATCAAGTTGAGCAAATCAAGTATCATGTAACAAATGGGTTTACATTTATGAATTTAGAGGTGAGCAAGGGTTTTGCTCTTTTATTCCTTCTTTCCATTGTTATGCTTATTGTGCCTTCCTTGCAAAAGAAAAGAGTACAAGAGAAAACTAATTTATTTTTTCTTCTTAATCCAGAAAATTGTTGGTTCGGTTTGCAACAAACCTACAATTACTGGTTTGGGAAGAACGGCGAGCACAACGGACACCTACATCAAAGAGTGCGTCTCTGTTCCATTGCTCACGCAAGCTACATCAAACTCTAACCCTCAAATTCCTCTCTTTGTTCTATGTTCATCCGCAGCAATTTCCCTATTTAAAATGAAATTACTGCCTCCTTTCTCTGCTTGCCTTCGTGCTGCTTAGATACTTGCTGTTATAATGTTGTCCTGTAACCTGCAAACTCTGATCACTGTGTGCTGCCATTTAGATGATGCCTTATTGTGACTTGCTGTTTGAGCACTAATTATTTGTAATTTCTAAATTCCTTGTATGTGGATTTGTAAAGCTTAGGTGTGACTTCTGTTCAAACACTAAATCTAGTGGTTTTAACCTCCTTTCTGATGTTTAAATTCCTTTCATGTGGATATTACTACATGGTTGGTGTCAACTTTTTAAGCTTTCCATCTGGCGTTGTCTTCGTACTTTCACCACACCTCACATCTTGCGTTTCTTCAACCCCCCACATTACATAGCATATGGTGCTTTGGTGATGTCTCTGTTGCAGCCACATCGTGAAGAGGACATCACATGAGCTCATAACTTATCGTTATCTCTAATTCTGTGGGGATTTGTACTCTACTGTACTGTGCTTGCTGTAGGCTAACTAATATTTTTGCCACCTAAAAAGGAAAATAAAATAAAATATGGAGTTCTATGTATTTGAGTTCTAACTAATATTTTTGCCACCTAAATATTTTCACGACATAAAACTAGATAATGTGCATAAGAAGGGAAACAGTTTACACAGTGATGGGGCTCTTCGTCTTTCTCTCAATTTTTTAAAAGAGATTCTATTTAATAAACAATTTAAAAATTATATAATAGTGTTGTTCTTTTTAGACAGAAAAACCTCAATTTTTAATCAAATCCGTGTGGTTAAGTAATTAAGATTTTCTTTGTAAAAGATATGTTTCTAATAAGTTTTATGGAGAAATTGTGATCTTACCACTAAAACCTCATTGTTGTTCAATCCAGTGATGTGAAGGGAACGGAACCATGGAAGAAAGAATGAGAAAATGACGAGGCTTTTGTGAATCTTAGGTTTTCTTGAGGTGAGAATTGGGGGGTATAAAAATCATCTTTTTTGGTTTAATTTCTTAGATTTGAAAGATGAAGGTAGCGGAAAAACGGTGAGAAAGAGAGATAAAAAGGGATTTCTTTCATCTTGTTTTCAGCTAGAGTTTTGGAAATCTATTAAATAGCATCGATCGAATTTTCTGAAAGTTCAAGGGGTAGACACATTTTCCCAAGGAAGGGAAATAAACAAAAAAAAAAAGTATCTCGATGAAGCTCATTTAAGCTGATTTGTTTTCATGATTTCAAAAAATTGGAGAGGTTTCTAGTGTTTGAAAGAAACAAAAAGTACCCGCTTTGAAATGAGTCAGAATCCTGTTATTCTACTTTTTAATTCCAAAATAGAGAATCACAATTGTATTCTGAATTTTTTTTATCTTATCATGGTTTGCTTATCGCGCTCACCGTGAACGCGGTGAGCTGTCGGTTTGAGTGAGCCCCATCAGGTGATGAGTCCCACACGGTGGGCCCAGCAACATCTGACGGCTCACCGTGGTCGCGGTGAGCGTAGCAAGCAAACTACGTGAGCAAAAAATTTCTCCAGTACTCTTAATCTATGTCTCTGTCAAGTATGTCAGATTTCTAAGGCATTTGGGCCTGTTCGAATTGTGGGAGCGGGGCTCGAGGACTGCGCTATTCAAATTTGAATTTTGATAATTATCTGACCCTTGAAGCTGGAGAGGGTTAACGGAGCGGTCCAGTTAGATCAGCGGGTGCAGCTTGATAACCCGACCTGTATTCCGTACCCGCACGTTTTGTTGGACGCTGCAGAGCGGCCCGCCAAAAATATCTGTTTGGGCCTTGAGGGGGCCCATATGTGTTTATCTGGGAAGACAGACCAGACTGCGGTGGAGGGGGTGCAAGCCGAGAATTGTGTGGGTCGTGGGTTGGATTTAATAGGCCGAGCAATTCAATTAATTGAGAGTGCTGCGGAGCAGG
Organism: Agave tequilana; assembly: GCA_038442645.1. Classification (NCBI taxonomy): domain Eukaryota; kingdom Viridiplantae; phylum Streptophyta; class Magnoliopsida; order Asparagales; family Asparagaceae; genus Agave; species Agave tequilana. The sequence goes on from JAVJIF010001265.1 coordinate 61,096, forward strand.
CCCACCGAACTCGATCTGCGATTGTTGGCGGCCATAGAATTTCAATTCATCTGATTTGGTGACTGTTGGGTTGGAGAAGAACACTTGACTTTGTCGAAGGTGTCGTCGAGACTTTTATAGAAGGTGAGTTACCGCATATGAAGGAAACGGTGCAAGGGCCTAATTGGGTTGCGGGAGAGAGTTTAGCGCCTGGATTAAACAGCTCGGGTTTGGATCGGAGAGATGAAAGCCAACCTAAAGTAGATTTATTAAACTACGTCTCGAATCATGCGTTAAGTCAGCTTGCAGCCTCGATTGGTTTTTCTTTGGGAAGTACTGACGTGGAACGAGATCGTATGATTTGTCAGATGCCTAGAACGAGATCGTATGATTTATTAAACTACTCTCGAATCCAAGACATTAAATGTTCACACGAGTAGCGTTTTTAATATGTATGTTTTTGGCTTATCCATTGACATACTGAATCCCTAAAGCAAGTGAAATCTATATCATCTTAATTTTGATTACGTGTGGTGGGACTGTAAATGAATCGAACTCTAGCGAGCTGGTTCAGCTTGAGTTGCTTATAAATTCGAGCTGGAATATGAGCTTGAGTTCGGTCAGTTTACCAGTCGAGCGAATAAAAAACAGACTAAATATCGAACGAAACCCCAACTGTTCGCCAACAGATCGTTAGTTTTACACCCTTACATGAAGGAAGTGCATCTACTTTAGTATTGGGTATTCCAATAGATAAACATTGTGCTGATATTAATAATATTTTCCATTTCACACAATCAGGAGCATTGGTCCCAAAAAATCTACTTGTTTGCAATTTTTTTTCCTAATAAAAGGGAAATTAAAAAAAGACCATTTGTACTATTGATAGCACTAAATGTTAGATACAAGAAATCTGACAACTAAATAATATCACCGATCTAATTGACCAGGTCGGTGAATATCAGGTGGGAAGTTTTCCGTTCAGTAGAACGTTCCTTAATTACAGAACCATCTTTCAATTACCTTCCTTGGTTAAACACCAATTAGACTAGTATTAGTCAGTCTCAATATACAGTGATATTTATAAGGATAAATATTTCAGTATAACCCCTATATAAATAACGTTAGTTCACTTACAACAATTGGGTGAGGTACGCATGTAGCGAATCTCCTTAAGACAATTACGTCCCCCGCTACAGTGCTAACAGGATACTGGACGCTACTCTCCCAAGATACAACACTCCTTCACGGTATTTGGATAGCCACCAAGTCACCGTACAGTCGAATTATAGTCAATCAGTACCTTCACAGAAATTTCAATGCAGCAGGACGAAGACAAATTTCTGGAAGAATATTTGCCTTAAATTTGGAGGATTATCCACTGTAGAGAAATGAGAGAGAAAGAAGAATATTTATCTTAGGAAGTCACATATTCAGACAACAATTCTCTATTTAAGAATCAGTTGAATTTTGTGAGCCTTCTTTCAGAATGAATCTTTTTCAGATCTTTATTCAAAAAAACCGAATTTAGAGGGAGAGAAGAGGAAAGAATCTCTGTTATTCTCTATTTTTTAGTGTGTTTAGAATCAGGGAAAGAAGCTCTATTTATAGCGCTCCTGGGAGTTCGTTGGAGGGCAAAAATATCCAGGAATAGTTGCAACGGTTCAGATAGGAACCGTTGCAGCGCGTTGGTTCAGGTAGCGAGCGGGTCAAGACCCGCTGTAGCACCGCACCCGTGTGGCCCAGCTCAAAAAAAACTGGACCGGGTTCGATCCGCGCCCAGGCCAGAGCTCCGGCGCCAGGCTGGGCGGGCAGCGGCGCGCGCGCGCGTGGGCATGGTCCCCCCCAATCGTGCGCAAAAAACTGCAAGTACTCAAAGGGCACACCCTTTGTTCCCATTTTTCTCTATATTAACACTTCAAAGTCCACTCCACATTCAATATGAGACTAAATTTTTTTTAGCTACATTTAGTCTCCTTTAGCTTTTGAATTATGCTAACTTTAGACTTGAATATCTCATTTATTCGAAAACAGAATTGAACATGTAAATATACCACGTTCATTGAAATAAACCTAGAGGGGGGTGAATAGGTGTACTAACTAATCTAAAGACAAATGATGCGGAATTTAAACTTAATTGTAACACACTATGTGTAACCAAGAGTGAGCCCGAATTCCCCATGAAGGGCACTGGAACTACTCCTCTAGATTCTTCTAGATTAAGGGTTGAGGCGTTATATGAAGCTCTCTTGATTCAACACAAGTATGGACACACACAAACTATATCTAGTATATGAATCCATGCAATATAAAATAATGCAAGATATAAGAGAGAGAGAGAGAGAGAGAGAGAGATAGTGGATCAAACGCAAACAAAAAGATATGTTTCGAGGTTCGAGCCACTGCTTTACGTCCCTGCCTTCACACAGAAGGATTTCCACTATGTCCATACAGGATCTTCCACAAAGGGACCTTCATCAAGAAATTACAACTCTATACTTAGAGTACACTACTCCTCTCTCAATCACAATCACCTCTACACAAGAGGGATAGGCATAAAGTCAAAACTCAATCACCTCTACACAAGAGGGATAGGCACAAAGCCAAAACTCAACCACAATCACCTCTACACAAGAGGGATATGCACAAAGCCAAAACTCAATCACCTCTATATAAGAGGGATAGGCACAAAGCCAAACCACAATCACCTCTACACAAGAGGGATAAGGCACAAAGCCAAACCTCAACCACAATCACCTCTACACAACAAGGATAGACACAAAGCTAAAGCAAAGAAGAGATTACAATCTTGGTGATCACAATAGAACACAAACAACACTTGGTGATCACAATAAATCACAAATAATTTTCTCACAAAAACAAGATCCTACAGATAGGATTAGAGATGATAGCTCCAGTGTGAGAAATTAAAGTGTTTAGAAAGAAAATTAACAAAAAAAACACTTGAGAAAAACACTAGATAGATATGAAAGTAAAGATCAAAACCAATTTTCAAAAAACTCTCTTTTCTTTGATTTTTCCAACACTTTAAAATAATAAAAACAATAGGCTCAAAAACTCTTTTCAAACTTGCTGCACAACACTAAAGAGATGAGAAAAAAAGCTCTCTAAAAATCTTGTTGAAAATAGCCCAAGAGAAGCCCTATTTATAGCCTCTCAAAAATATAGCCGTTGGCAGCTAGAAATGGTCAAAATTGACCTTCCGGTCGACCAGCCAACGTTCATATTTCTGACCGTTGAGCCTCCGGTCGACTGCCCGGTCGATCGACGAACCTAGCCTATTGGTCGGCCGCCCGGTCGACCGCGCTACCCGAGAGTTGGGTAGTTACAGTCGGTCGACCGCCCGGTCGACCAGCCTTCTAGGCTAGTCTTTTATACGTTCTTGCACGTCGGTCGCCGACGACCGTCTCGACGACCTCTGGTTTGATCGACCGTTCGGTCGACCGCCAGCAGGCTCTGGCTGGGAATAAGGATTATGAAACTTAGTCATTTTAACTTCTATAAATCTCATAAATTCCAGAAAGATTAGTTCTTGTTAAATATTTGAAGAACAATATGCGTGGCTAAAAATCAACACATATTACAAACTATTTGAACTATTTTTGTGATATAAAAAGTAGGCTTAAACAGAAAATCGACATTTTCTGAAAACCAAACTTTGAAATGGAAATTCGATTTTTCCCAAACTTGTATAAATACAGAAACATGATATTAAAACATATTTAAAGCATATTGTGTATGGATAAAATCCAATACACATGTAAACGATATATCTATGTTTTTGACATGAAATCCAAAATAAGTTTTGTTAATTATAAAACTCTAAACACATGAAATAGAACATCAAAATAAGTTCTTCCAAATATGTGAATCACAGATGTATATAGATGAAATCCAATATACATTAAATCATGTAAACTTGTTTTGATTCTATCTATTCATGAAAACCATATATATGTATATTCGAAATCCAAAGACCGTTAAACCGAAAACCAAACTTATTGAACTTTTGTGTGTGTGAACTTGAGCATATCAACACTAGTCTATCTTTACACAAGATCTAAATACAACTAAACTAAACACAAACCGAAGTCTTCTTGTAGAACTTCTTCTTCAAGCCGACTCGATCCAAACACGATCCAAAGAGCTTGACTCCATCTGAGTGTTAGATGCGATCTTGACGCGCGAGCTCCTGAATCTACATGTGTTAGCTCCAAAACTCTTTTGTTGAAACTAAGCACCTGCTAATATCTTGATCAATAACTGAAACTATATAAATAAAAGATCATTAGTACTATAACTACATGAGTTAATTGTAGGCTGTCTAAAAATGACTAACAGACCAGCCATTAAGGAAGCAGAGTCTCAAGCTCTAGACGCGAGAAATCGATGCTCGCGTCTCAGCATTAAGACGCGTTGGCTCTACACCCGCGTCTCAACGTTCAGACGCGTCGGCCCGAAGCCCGCGTCTCAGCATCAAGACGCCTCGGCCCGAAGCCCGTGTCTCAGCATCAAGGTGCGTCGGCCGACGCCCGCGCCTCAGCATCAAGGTGCGTCGGCCCGACGCCCGCGCCTCAGCATCCAGACGTGAAGGCCCGAAGCCCGCGTCTCAAACTTCAAGGCGCGTTTGGCTCGACGCCCGCGTCTCAAACTTCAATGCGCGTTTGGCCCAACGCCCGCGTCTCAGTTGCAACTGCCCTGATTGCGGGGCCAGTCACCGCGCATGTAGCGGGTAGTGGCCCCTCATTCGGGAGCGTTTTCAGGAGGCACCTTCACCCCCTGAGATCCCTATAAATAGCCTTGTTTGCTATGAAGAGAGGATCGGAGTTTTTTAGAGATCGAAGCTTGAGAAGAGAGAAGCTTGAGAAGATCGAAACTTGGCAGAAGATCGGAGTTTTGAAGGGAGAGAGCTTTGAGATAAGGCATCATCAAAATCGATCCAGGCAAGAGGATCATCAAGAGGGAAGCACGACTCTTCAGCGAGCTTACTGAGTACTAGCCGCTCTTCGCCTACCTCCTCTTTGAGAGTTTTGGTAGACGGAGCTGAGTTACTCTTTCTACCGACCGAAGAGAAGACCCCCCGACGGTCCAGGACGGTCATCTGGTCAACGGAGAACAAGATTCACTCTCCATCGCCACACGAAGAACCCAGCCTTAAACAAAGGGAAGATTCAGACATCCTCCCTCCCTTGTAACTGGAAGAGAGGGAAGAGTAGTTCTTTTGGTTGTAATCGTTTCGCTTGAATCAAGGAAATCTTTTACAGCTAAAACCACTTTCTCAGACCACCAGGATTTTCCGGCACCCGACAAGAGATGGCGACTCCGCTGGGGACTACCTTCGTTACTGACGAGCGCACCGTGGTGCAAGATGACGTTCTCCGTAAGGGGAAAATGGTCGAATCCCTCGTCGTCGAGTTCGACCAGGCGAAGTATGAAGAGTTCCTCTCTTCTGGCTCAAGAGCCCAAAGACCCGCGTCTGCCGCAGGGTCTCAAGTGGACAGCCCCCTGAAGCCCAATCTGAGGCTCTGTCGGGTGCTCCTGCTGCCCACTGTGCCAAGTTTGGTTCACGCGCGCCGACGCCTCCCAGAAGGCCCGCGTAACCTCAGACTCCTCTGCTGCGATCAACCTCGTCGCGCAGAACACACGCGCCAACGCCTCTCTGAAGGCCCGCGTGGTCCCCGGCACATCTACTGGTGCGATCGACCGTGTCGCACAGAACGCCCGCGTCAGCGTCTCTCAGGAGACCCGCGTGGCAAACACCCCTGGTTCTACAAACCAGGAAGTTGTTGGCTTCTCTCTTCCTCCACGGCGCAATCGGAATGCCGAGCGTCGACAGAGAAGACGCGCGCGTCAACACTCGGTCGGAACCGTTGGTTTTCTGACTGGGGTTGAACGCAGCGTACGATCCGATGCCTTGCCCGCACCTCGTCCAGTGCGAGAGGTCCGTGTTTGGCGACCCAAACGCGAGACTCCCCAAGTTGAGCCTTCTGAAGACCAACTTGCCAAACGCCAAAGCGAAGCTTCTGCGTCTTGTCAAACGCAGGAAGCACGCGCCCATAGGCGTGGGGCCCAGCAGCCCACTCTCTCTCTCAAGTCTCTCTGCTCCAACGCAGCAGACAGCAACGCGAAAGTCGCGTCTCATATCAACAGAGACGCCAGACGCGCGTGACGCAGCCGCGACGCAACAGCCGCGTTTCTGAAACCTGTGTCCAGGCTGAACAGCACATGACTGTCTCCCGTCGTCGACGTTGCGAGACCAGTCTCTTTAATCCCCCCTCCCACAGATTTGAGGGATTATTTGACAAGGAAAAGGAGTGCCAATCAGACCACTTCTCCATGCTGCTGTCAACAGCTCATCCAGATGCTCTCTGGATGCCATTGCGAGTCAGGCGTGCACCAGCCGTCTTTAATTAGACAGCTGACCCTGATTCCCCCATCAGCCAAGAGAAGACGCTCCCACAGGAGGAGAACCTTCTCAGATGCTGAATACCCGGAGCTTACTGCAAACATGACTAGCAAAGCAAGGGAAAACAACTAATGGTCAACTCAGAGGAATCTGACTCTGAACCGGAGGGGGTGTATCAACACACTCGCACCCGGACATGGGCCATTCCCCCAGTTGACTATAATGCCTTAGCCCGCGGCATTAGAATGGGTGGTTCTCACTCCGCTATAGTGGAGTCGCAGGCTTCAAACTCTTCCGTCGAGAAGGAGGCTTCCGCCTACATGGCCGACACTCCTGAGGAGAACGACCAGGCGTTTAGAGCAAACGCAGAAGCACCAGATGGATATAATCGCCTCTCAACAGAGATCCATTGACTCCCTCAAGCATATGCTTGAGAAATTGCTTGAAGAAAGAGCGAGATCTCCTCCTAGACGACCGAAGGGGAAAGGGAGAAAGGGGAAGCCCACCCTCCGAATCTTCTGACGAGACACGACGATCTACCTCGGATGTGTCCAAGCCCTCGTCGCAGGCAAGAAGCGACCAGACCCCGGAAAGGCTCATGCTAAAAGAATGAGTCAACTGGAGCAGCGCCTCGAGGCCCTTACCAACCGTAAAGGCCTCCAAGAAGTTGGAGTAGTCCGGCCCTATCCGACCGAGTGGGACTTAGTCCCGTACCCTCCTAAGTTCAAGGCTCCAACTCTCCAAGCATTCGACGGGAAGGGGTCACCCAACCAGCACATCTACTACTTCAAATCCCAGACCGGGAATGTGGTAGATAACGATGCCATCCTGGCGCGACTGTTCATCGGCACCCTGAAAGGGTTGGCCTTTGAATGGTTCATGAAGCTCCCAGAAGGTTCAATCAAGAACTGGGGCGACTTGGAGAAGTTGTTTCTGACACGCTTCTTCGAAGATGATTCGGAGGTCACAATGCCTACCCTTTTAGCTACAAAACAGCGAAAGGGAGTCCCGTCAAGTCTTTCGTAGAAAGATTTCGGAACATGGCACTCCGATGTCCAAGCGGCATGACCCAGGCCACCCTGGTGGAAACATGTCGCCATAATCTCCAAACCTCACTCCTTGCTCAAATAGGTTGCTGAAAGCCGCACCTGGAAACAATTAGTCCAGCAAGGTGAACAGGCTGAGGAGATTGTCGCCCGCGTCAGAGCGGAAGAAGGCAAGCCCAGGCCAGAAAGGTCGACAAGGCGTGCACCAGACACATCCCTCCAAACCAAGCGGAAGGATAATTTGGCGACGGAGACAAATCTCCCACCAAACCTCAAACAGGCAGGGCAAGTGGCTCTTCAAGCCAGCCACGCCCCAACAAGCAGTATTCCTTCAAGGAGGACACGTCGATTCGCTCTTCAAACTACTCAACAAGAGCAATCGACTGAAGCTCCCTGAAATTAGGCGCCCGGAGGAAGTCGGCAAGACCGACAATCCCACCTACTGCTTATACAACAGGATGCTCGGACATCCTACCAAAAGCTGCTATGTCTTTAAGGACATCCTTCAAGCTCTGATTGACGCGGAGGTATTAAAACTCCGACCGGAGCAGAAGAAGATGACGGCCAACATGACGTCGATTCTCCAGTTTGGGACACGACCCCCGACACCCGTGGGGGTGATCTCTGTCCCGAAAGGGAAAGAGGGTGAGGTGTCAACACAGACCCTCATCAGCAGCAGGAGAAAGGCTTGGTACCCGTCCCTACACCTCGAGGGGAAATCGTGTGGGTCCACCCTGACCTCGTCGACGAGCAACAATGGACGACTGTGACCAACAGGAAGTCTAAAGGCAAAGGAAGGCTTCATCTTGCCATGTGATATGCGCCTCCTCTCGAGAAGCGGACACTGATGTTCCCTCGCTGACTGACTCAGAAGAGGAAACATAGTCCTGGCCGCAGAGCCCAGCAACCTACGGCGGGGACCCGTTCAGGACAGGCATACTTGAAGCAGTACGGCGAGACAGCGCGCTTCTTCTCCGCAACCAGCCGTGGAACCAGCCAAGCCCTCCTCTAAACAGCCTGGGGAGAAGCAGAAAGAAACTCGGTTTCTCGAGTTCTTGCGAAAGGTGTAACGGAAGGATCCTCGACACCTTACATTTTGATGTCTTGGCTCAATTAGCCAACATCCCGGCACGCATTACCTTGTATGAGCTCCTGAGGCTATCAAAGTCAACCAGAGAGGCTCTACAAGAAGCTTTGGCCAATGCTGAGGTCTTCATGACTCGTGTGCCAAGGGAGGAAGATGTAGAGGATTGCCTCCACGCCTCCCCAAATGCTCCCTGCATCACCTTCACAACAGATGACATGCAGGTTAAAGGGGAAGCATGACCGACCCCTATACTTCACAGGGTATATTGGGTCATCCGAGGTGAACCGCATCCAGGTAGACCCAGGGTCCGCGCTGAGCATCATACCTCGCCGGGTTATGCAGTTTCTAGGCATTCCTACCCATCGTCTGAGCCCTACCAAGACGACTATTTATGGGTTCAATGCCAACAGCTCCCGCCCGATGGGGAAGATCAAGCTCAAATGCCAGATCGGGAGCCTCAAGTCGGAAGTGACGTGTTACGTCATTGACGCGGACACTTCCTACAACCTGTTGCTGGGACGACCATGGATTCACCGCAATTCCATCGTTCCCTCTACTCTCCACCAAGTCATGAAATACATTGACGAGAGTGGACAGGTCCGAACGTTGATTGCCGAAAGGCATCCGTTTAAAGGGGTTGAAAATTATTTCACGGACTCCCTCTTATATCAGGATCCGGAGGAGACTAATGAAATCCCACAACCAGAGGAGCCAGACTCTGGTAATGAAGCTGACGTTGAGCCTGAGAAAGAAGAGTGCCTGTGGAGTTGGAGCCCATTGTAAAGAGCACTAATAAGCTCGATGTTGATACCACCGACGATGCGGTGGTTGGTACATTAATGAAGATTTAGACTTTGCGTATTTTCCTGTGTATGTTTTCCGATTCAATACCGTCGGATACCACTACCGACGTGGACGATGACCTCTGGTCGGCAATAGATGCTTTGACATCTTTGCATGTATCGGTGAAATCATCCTTCGGGACATACCAAGATAATGGTGACGCGCAAGAGTCTGTATTCATGGTTCCAGCCAGACGAAAAGGCCAAAGACCAATACTTTTTGGGCGAATCGCGTCTGAACCAATGCCCCACGAAGAATCGGAAGGTGAGGATGAATCCCCTCAGTTCGATCATTATGAACCGAGAACGCTCAAGATGATGAAGCGCATGGGGTATGATCTAACCAACAGGCCAGATTGAACTTCGGAAAAGGAAGAAGAACACTGCTTCGATCCTTTGTACCGAAAGGAAAACCCCTGATTACTATCATCAGACGCGCCGGGGGTTGGGCTATATATCAACTCCAGTGCCATCAGCCTCTGATTCGGAGAGACTGTCAAGTCATGACTGCTCATCAGACACACGTCGTCGTGGGAATCAGATGTCAGTGTCGGCAACATCTTCAAGGGCTTTCAGTAAACATGGTTTCGACAAGCCATATGGAGGATGAAGATGAAGAAATGATCCAATCTGATACAGACCCTTGGATCAGACATTTGAATGCTCTTTGGGACATCCGCTTTGAACAGCGTGAGCCACCCACAGAAGACAAGGTTGTTCAAGTCAACCTAGGAGATGAAGCCAATCCTAAACCCATCTTCATAAGTGACGGCCTGTCGTCTCCAGAGAAGAAGGATTTAATATCTCTTGTACAAGAGTATATAGATTCTTCGCCTGGAATTATGAGGACATGCCTGGACTTGATCCTCAAGTGGCTATGTATCGCCTCAACATCAATCCGGACATGAAGCCTGTTAAACAACAGCAGCGACGCGTCAAGAGAGTTCGTCCGTCAAGGGAGGCAATCCAATCAGAAGTCAGGAAGCTTATTGACTCCGGATTTATCAGGGAGGAACAGCATCCCGACTGGGTAGCCAACATCGTCCCCGTCGCCAAGAAGACGGGAAGATCCGGATCTGCATCGACTTCCGTGATCTAAACGAGGCCTGCCCCAAAGACGAATTCCCATTGCAATCACAGATGTCATGATTGACAATACTTGTGGATTCGAGCGAATGTCCTTTATGGACGGGTTCTCGGGATATAATCAAATCAAGATGTATCCCGATGACGAAAAGCACACCTCCTTCAGGACACCTCTAGGGGTATATTGCTACACCGTCATGCCCTTCGGTCTGAAAAAATGCGGGGGCAACCTACCAAAGGGCCATGAATGCCATTTTCCATCGGCAGATACGCAAAACGGTGAATGTTATGTCGACGACATCGCGGTGAAAAGCCGCACTAAAGGTGATCACATAGCAGACCTGAGGGTGGTCTTCGACATCATGCGGGCTCATCAATTGAAGATGAACCCCACCAAGTCCTTCCTGGGGGTAGCCAGTGGCAAATTCCTAGGGTTTATTGTGACTTCCACAGGAATCCATTTGGATCCGGAGAAAGTCCGTGCTATCCAAGAGATGCAACCCCCCAGAAGCCTCAAGGAGCTCAGAGGATTACAGGGACGATTGGCATACATCCGCAGATTCATTTCAAATCTCTCCGGAGATGCCAACCCTTCGCTAAGCTGATGAAGAAGGGCGTTTCGTTCATTTGGGACGACGCTTGCCAGCAAGCATTTGAGGAGATCAAGCACATACCTCACCCAACCACCAGTCCTGGCAGCTCCGGTATCCGAAAGCCTTTCCTGGTGTACGTCCGATCAATGGATCATCTTTGGGAGCTCTACTAGCTCAGAATGATGACCAGGGGCGAGAACAAGCAATCTACTACCTAAGTAGAACGATGATCGGAGCCGAACATCGGTACAACCCGATCGAGAAGGAATGTTTGGCACTGGTGTTCGCCATTCAGAAAATGCGACACTATCTGGTGGGCCAACCATAAATGTCATATCCAAAGTCACCCCCTGAGGTTACTCATGACAAAGCCTTCTTCACTAAATGGCCGGCTGGCAAAATGGGCCATATTGCTATCACAATATGAGATGCATTTTCTGCCACAAAAAGCCATTAAAGGACAAGCGGTGGCGGACTTCCTAGCTGAACACCCAGAGCCCAGGGCAGCCAAACTCTACGAGGATCTCCCAGATGAGGTCGCCGAAGTCTGCCTAGCTCATTGTTTCGAAAGTCAAGTATGGCAACTTTTCTTCGACGGTGCATCAAGGGCAAGCCCGAAGGGACACACAGTAGCGGGGTAGGAGTGGTACTCGTCTCCCCACAAAATTACGTGATTCCCCGAGCTATCTCGTTAACCGAGCCCTGTTCCAACAATGTGGCGGAATACAACGCTCTTTTGATTGGGATGCAATTCGCCGATGAGATTGGCGTTAAAAATCTCGAGGCATACGGTGATTCTAACTCATCATCAGCCAGTTCGCGGAGAGTATGAGGTCAGGCATGAAGATCTAGTACCCTACTACAACGCGACAATCCACATGGCCGAGAGGTTTTCAAACTTCTACATCGACCATGTACCGCGCAAGCAAAATGTGCGCATGCAGATGCACTTGCATCCCTTGCTGCCTCCTTAGCTCTTCCAGCTGGAGCAATGGAGAAGGTATTCGTCTATAGCCACGACCTATACTGCCCAAAAAGTCCCCTCGGAGACTACCAGAGGTCAACGGGAGATCGTCGCGGTAAGGAAACACTTGAAGTGTCGACCGATCCAGAGCTTAAAGACTGGCGATTCCCCTACATTGATTTTGTCTTATACGGCATCTTGCCCGGAGACACCAGGGAGGCGGCTGCCATCCGAAGGAAAGCCTCCAAATTCTACTACAATGCGATTTCGCGAACATTGATCGTAGATCGCATGACGGGATCTACTCCGGTGCCTCTCATCAAAAGAAGCCCACGAAGTGTTGAAAGAAGCCCACGATGGTACGTGTGGAGCTCATCAACCTGGCCCGAAGCTGGCAAACCGACTCCAAAGATTGGGTTACTACTGGCCCAAGATGGTTGCCGATGCTGTTGCCTATGCCAAAAGATGTCACGCCTGTCAAATACATGGCGATTTCATCCATCAAGCACCAGGATACCTCCACTCTACGACCTCTACCTGGCCGTTCGAAATGTGGGGGATGGACGTGGTTGGTCCTATCAGCCCACCATCATCAAAGGGACATCGGTTCATCCTAGCGATAACCGATTACTTCTCAAAGTGGGCCGAAGCTATCCCTTTGAAAGAGGTGAAATCTTCTAACGTGATCAAGTTCGTGAAACATCACGTTATTTACCGCTTCGGTGTGCCTCGGCGGATTGTCCATGACAATGGACCCCAGTTCATCAGCCAGGCTTTTCAGAGATTCTGCGCCAAGTTCAGAATCCAGAGTGTGTCATCAACGGCATACTATCCGCCCGCTAACGGCCTCGCAGAAGCTTCAATAAGACTATTTGCAAGCTTCTCAAGAAATTCGTCTCGAAAAGTCAACGGGACTGGACGATAAGTTGGGCGAATGCTTATGGGCCTATCGCACGACTGTGCGAACCCCAACTAAAGCCACGCCATTTTCCTTGGTGTACGGATGCGAAGCCGTCCTTCCACTGAAAATCCAAATTCCATCTCTTCGCGTCGCCTTGACAGCGGAAATGACAACAGAGGAGAAGCATCGACAGCGACTCCAAGAATTGGAAGCCTTGGACGACAAGCGTCTGCAGGCCCAACAACAAATCGAGCTTTACAAGCTCGTATCACCAGAGCCTTCAACAAGAAAGTCAAATCCCGAACTTTCAAGAAAGGCGACCTCGTCTTAGCCGTCCGAAGACCCATGGTCATGACGCACAAGACGAAAGGAAAATTCCAACCCAAATGGGAAGGACCGTTTGTAGTAGAGTCAGTCTACTCAAATGGATCGTATCGCCTCATAACCTCAAATGGCGATACACTCATGATGCCAATCAATGGCAAATTCCTGAAGAAATACTATCCCTAGATGGCATTCTTCCACCGATCAAGTTAAAAGTACACCTCTGATCAAACATCCGACGCCTTGACGGCTAAGGATAGAGGAAAATGTTGGCTTTTAAGTCCAACATAAGTCTTCGACAACTCATCATGCTGAGGGAATAGCATGCTAGCCCAACTCAAACGGTAGTTGGTAAAGGCATGACAAACCCGTTGACAGCTGAGGATTTGCTAAAAATCCTAAGGGACACGTTCCCATTTGATCCGACGCCTCCGACGGCTAAGGATAGAAGAAAATGTTGGCTTTTAAGTCCAACACAAGTCTTCGACAACTCATCATGCTGAGGGGAATAGCATGGCTAGCCCAACTCAAACGGTAGTTGGTAAGGCGTCTCAAATCCGTTGATAGCTGAGGGTTTGCTAAAAATCCTAAGTGGACTTAATTCCACTCTTCCCTCCAAAAATCCCTTACCAATTCTCATCCATAGAATGGTAGGACCATAAAATGCAATCATTACCATGTTAACACTATACCTCTGGTAATGATATACTCTTTGTCGAGTACAAACCTGGCTTGTTAACTCTGCATAGAGTAACAAACCTCAAATTTGCCAATTAACACTATACCTCTGGCACCTCAAATTCCACTTGTCAATTCTCATCAATAGAATGACAGGTCCTCAAATTGCTCCTATCGCAAGCAAATTCTTGTCAAGTTAATATCACACCTCTGACAAAACTACTGTTTAAGTTAACATTACACCTCTAAGCGGTACTTCGAGTGCCTGTCAAGTTAATATCACCCTCTGACAGTCACCTTTCTCAGACTTCCATATCGAAGCTGAAATGGACGATGCCAAGTTAACACTACACTTCCAGCATTCCGAGTCATTGCTAAGTTCAACAATACACCTATGGCATGACCTTCCTCGACTCCTTGTCCAAGCCGAGATGAACGATGCCAAGTTAACACTACACTTCCAGCATCCGAGTCATTGCTAAGTTCAACAATACACCTATGGCTATGACCTTTCCTCGACTTCCTTGTCCAAGCCGAGATGAACGATGCCAAGTTAACACTACACTTCCAGCATCCGAGTCATTGCTAAGTTCAACAATACCCTATGGCTATGACCTTTCCTTGACTTCTTTAAGCCGAGACGACTAATGCCAAGTTCAACATTACCTCTAGCATTTCTATCACTGTTAAGTTAAACATCACACCTATGACAGTGACACCCTCAGTTTCCCAAATAAAACTGAGATGCTGATGAGTTAGGTTAATATCACACCTCTAACTCACGTCCTTGTCAAGTTAATATTACACTTCTGACAAGACTACTTCTAAACCGTTAAGTTAATATCACCCTCTAGCGGTAAAAATCTTACTAGATTCCCACGAGTCTAGTTCATTGATATTCTCCCCAACCGAGTATCAAATTCATTTGGAGGCAGTGTTGGTTAACATTACACCATAAACAATGCTTCCATCAAAATCCCCAGCTGATCTTAAATCAAGTTAAACCCCAAATCCTTGATAAAAGTTCACCTTCTCTGGGGGTACGCGCTCCACTTGTCACTTTCTTTTATAAAGTGGCGGGTCCACCAAAATCATTCTTTTGCTTCTAAAACAAAACGTTCAAGACAACAGAAAGAGGCAAAAAGAAAAGTATCACTTTTATTCATATCTAAACACATGAAAGTGATACAAAACGCTCTCTTATACAATGAGATTGAGTGTTACAATTAAGGAGTACAAGAAGTCCCTCTCCCTCTCTGAGGCCGTACTCACTCCTTGAAGCCGCATCTGATCTAAGTGCATGATGTCTGAAGAAATGGCGACTGTTGGAACCGGTTGCACTTTGATGCATGACGCCAACTTCGAAAGCACCCTAGCTGACCAAGCCGAGAGCAATGGTGCTCTTGAGGTCCGGTGGCAACAGAAGGTCCTGCAACCCTTCGTTCAGGCGCGTCTCTTTCCCTAGCAGATCATCCAACAAACATGGAGTCACTCTTGGGGTGAGAGCAGAAGTTTTAGGAGTCATCACAAAGGATGCCACCCTCCACTCGGTCCAGCGGCAGCAGAGAAGTCCTGCATTCATCACCATCCCTTTCCCACAGGCCATCCAACGGAATGTCCTCGATGTCACTTCTGGAGTTGGAGAGGAGAGGATCTTCTCCGCCACCGTAACCGCCGGACCACCCTCGCCGATACTCAGCCTATCCATCTCTTGCACCAGATCTGAAGAGACCTTGGCGAGGGTTGGGTCCTCGTCAGAGATATAATTAATCTCTCACAAACGACGAGGACCATAATTTAATCTCTCACAAACGAATGTGGAGCAAGTTCGCCAGCCGGTATATTCTTTCTGGGGCCCAGCAAACCTGAAAAAGGACAAGCAAGCCTACCTGCAAAGAATAAGCAAGAGAGTCAGAAAATCTGGAACTCAGTACATTTTTATAAAGGAAACTGAGTAACAGAACGCGGCAGCCATTCAAGACTTCAGACGCGGGAATGACCCGCACAGGCAAACAGACGCAAGTCAAACTGCACCACGCATAAGATTCAAACGCCGGCCTCAGTTTGTCCCCGCGCCTAATGCACCAGACGCAAAGAATTCAGAACGCCAAAAATTGCCATCTCTCTGTTGGGTGAACAGGAGTTGCAAGATTCAGGTCTGAAACCGCCAAGGCAGTAAAACGCAATGGGCAAAGCCAGCGTCAAGCGCCTGCATTCAGAGAAGTCACTGGCACAAATTCCAGAGGAGGAATGCACCGGGACTTCATTCAGATCATCATGCCGAAGTTCAGGCTATACACATCATCGGGGGACATACCAGCAGAGACCTCTGGCCAGAGTTGCCTCTCTGCACCCAAACGCAGGCGTCCAAGATGATCCGAGAGGGGGTTTCTTCTTGAAGAGACCAAACCGAAGCGTGAGAGCTCTGGGTCATCTTCATCCTCGGAAATTACCTTCGTCCATGCAGACGGAGTCCCTATCAAGAAACTCTTTTCTGAAGAAGGTGGGACTTCTCAGAGCAATCCACCAAAGAGAAATAATCCAAGCTTGGATTATAGAAGGGGCGCACCCTATTTATAGGCAGGCCCTAATAACTGCCATTAATGGGGCGTTAATTAGAACCGTCACGCACGATTGTCAAAGCCCAGTGGAGGATTGACGCGTGGAACGACGCTTTGGGAACCATCACGCACGATTGTCAAAGCCCAGTGGAGGATTGACGCGTGGAACGCCGCTTTGGAAACCGTCGCAAGCACCGATTTTCAACCGCACGCGTCGGTTTTGCCTTTAAGGGCAGTAACTCTGAGTCCAATGAGGAGTTGACGCGTGGATACCTGCTTTGGAATCAACGGATGACTCGGAATCCCAATCGACAGAGGAGACCTGACGAGCAAAGATCTCCTAAAATCTTGAGTCAGATCACATTAGACGCAGGTGGAAAGCCGCGTCCCTTCAGCAGACAAGGCTGCATCTCTTGCGTGTCCTGCCCGATCCGCGCAAGACAGATTTGCGTTATTCAGAGCTGCGTCTCACCTTGTGATTAATGCTGCGTCTCCGGGACTGACAGCCGCGTCTTACTTAACGATCAATGCCGCAATCTCTCTTTTGATTGGCGCCGAATCTCATCAAGAAGACGCGTTCCGATTTGTGATTGACGCCGCGTCTCATCAAAAGGACTTAGTAGAATCTAAGTTCTTATGAAATGATGACCGCGTCTCACTTTATGATTGACGCTGCGTCTCAGTAAAAGGACTTAGTGAAATCTAAGTTCCGGTAGACTGATGACCGCGTCTCACCTGTGGGATTAATGCGCGTCTCGCCAAGACCGCGTCTCATTAAAAAGAACTTAGCCCTACCTAAGTTCAGTAATCACAACTAGTGATCAAAAGTTGGACTCATCCACAACAGGACAAAGAAATTGGGACAAAAGCTCTAAAGAAAACTTCTATTATATCAAGAAATGATAGAAGTGGATACAAACACTCTTAATAAATAGAGTGTCCCTTTTCTTTACAAAAAAAAAAAAGGGAGAAGAAAAGAAGACTAAATGTCCTGGTTCGCCAAGGAACGGATTTGTTCCCTAAGGCGGTGATCTCATGCTGGCGCGTCCTCTCAGCCTCCATGATAGCCCGGTCCCGCAGCTCCGCCTCAGATAAGAAACTTTTGGCAGCCAGCTGCATCCGCAGAGATTCCACCCTGAAGATTGTAGGGATAGACTCTCTTCAGCACGCGCCGTAGCAGCCCGTTGCTCCTCAAGCTCCTTTTGAGGGAAACAAGTTTCTCCTCATTTAGCACAAGAACAGCTTCCGCCTTGGCGATAATGTCCCGAGTTCTGAGGATGACTGCTCCGTGCTCTGCACACTGAGCTCAGATTCCCTCGAATCTCCGGCTAATTTTTGAAATTCAGCCTTGGAATATTCAAGGTCACGGACCCCGGCAGTGATCTGCGCCTCCGCCTCCTGTCGCTCCCGTTCTGAGCAGCTAGGAGCCTAGTCAGGATGGCCTGGGCCTCACCGGAAGAACCAGCATCTTTCAAAGATTCCAGCTCCCGCAGTTATCTCCAAGTTGCTCTACCACCTGCAGGCATGCCCTGGCAAGTGAAGGCCCTCCCGCCAATTCGACGCTCACGGCCCATATTTTCAAGAAGCCTCTGGGCGAACTGGAAGGTGCTGTGTCCACGGAAGATGAGATCAATACATGATCCATCGAGGTGAAGAATTGTTGCACCATCTGACGTGCCAGCTCCCCATGTCTTCACCACCTAAGAAGCTTCCGACCCTTTTTCTGTCACGGGATAAGGGATATAGGGCGGGTCTTCTCGCACGAGAGCCGTGCCGGCCGTCGATGTGGCAAGAGCAAGACTACCCACTGGCGCTTCCTGGAGCGCCGCCTCTGCAGGAGCTTCCTCCACGCCAAGGAAGGAGCTGTAAGCACAACCTCTTCAGAAACTTCCACCGAGGATTGAGCTGTGTGGCCTTCTGGAAGGGTGCTGATCGGCAGACTCCCCACCTGAGCCCCCTCAGTCAGAGCTGCCTTACTAGGTTCGAGGTCCAGAGAGCGTCGAGTCCTGTAGAATGGGAGTCTCCCCAGCTTCAGCAGTAGCCTTCTCCACCGGCGGAGTGAGAGCCTCCTCAGCCTCAATGGTTTTTTTCCCCTCCTGCAAAGGGGAAGGCTCCCCAACTTCAACAGCTGCCCCCACTGAGGTTGTCTCGGCAACGAAGCCTCAATCCCTCGGGCTGAGCCCCGGTACCTCCAGCTGACCCTGCAGTACAAAAGAAGAATGTTAGAACATCCTCTTCAAATGAAAAAAGAGAATTAAACAGAAGGAGAAAAGAATACCGTCAGTGGGAGCAATTGTCGCAGTGACGATGGCGCCATCGAGGGCTCACCCTCATATTGTTCCTCCTCCGGACGTCAAAAGATCCGCCCTGATCAGGAAGAGCGGGTTCATCGCCATAGTCGACTTATCTTCAAAGTCACTTTCTCCCGATGACGAAGAAGACGATAGCGCCACACGAGGAAGCTCCGCAACAGGAGCCTTACCCCCAATCACCCCAGTGGTAGGACTAGGGTCAACTGCCGAGGATTGGAAATAAAGACGCTAGGAGACCCCGGCTGCTGTACCTCGTCTCTCCCTTCATGAGCAGGAGGAATTTGGGCTGAGTTGAGATTCCTGGAATCTCGACATCCTCTTCGCCCATTATGTCAATCTCCGGTGACTCAGCATCACCAGCAATAAGGGGGCGCTCAACAAGCTCCCCTTCCTCCACGGTTCTCGCTGCGTGACCTAGGAGCACGGACCAAGCTTGGAAAATCTTCATCTTCCGCGGTTCCCAACTCTAACAGGGACACCTTCAGGAGGAACCTCAACTCCAGCAGAGATAGCTCTGGATTGAGAGACTTCAGCCGTAAGTCCCTCCGAGCCTTCTTTGGGGCAGGCTCAACTACAGAAGCAGAGCGTCGACGACGCTTCCTCGCCAATTGCTTCGACCTCCTTGCCGGTCGCGGGCTCCACTCTCATTGCTGGTGGCTCCGCCCTCGTCGCTTGCGACTTTGCCCTTGCGGTCCCGCGGTGCCGCCCTCACTACTGGGGGCTCCCTCCTCGATCGTTTCTCGACCTCCCTCTGAGCTTTCAGGTACTGGTCGAGGAGTTTAGTACGTTTACTGGATTCAGACCTCCCTCGAGACTGGCATTGATACTCTCAAGACATGAAGACTCCGGAATAAGATCTGGCGTCTGGCCGGCTTGGGAGTACCAAATACAGAAGCTGAAGCTCATACGGCACTTAGGCGCTCGTCGGGTAGATGGAACGTTGCCTCCCGTCCCTCCAGCCACACTGTAATACCAAGCCCGAGCGCCTTCGAACAGATTCCCGTCAAAGGCAAGTTGAGCATTGGGATCCCGACGTAAGCTGATCATAGCCAAATTGTCGGGCAAAACGACTTGGCATATACGGCTCGATAGTGCAGGAAGTTCCTTGGCGAAACAGCACATATCCTGGTCGTATATTGATCAAACCACCAGAAGGCTCCAGCAGGCAATTGCGAGAAGTCATCCCGCCCAGCGACATCCGTGAACAGCTCCCGGGGGCTGCACCTTGAACCTCTGGAAAGCAGCGGTTGAGCTGGTAATTGGCGGCACAGGAAAGACGCTTCCTAATGTAATACAGGTAGGTGTCATGCCACTCTGAACGTTCCAGCCGCTGCACAAATGGGATATGATCCACGCTCACGCGCCGCCGTCATTAGAGATGGGCAATGCATCACGTACCAAGCTGAGGTACGTGTAAGGCAGCTCAATTCGCGGGTTGGGGTGCCTCACACCGTCGGTTCCCTCTGAGTCGGTATACGGCTCCCCACGAGAATTAGCAGTCTTTGGGGTCCGCAGAAGCTCT
>JAVJIF010001266.1:0-109890 GCA_038442645.1 Agave tequilana
AAGGAAATTTTTAAAATTTTCTTTTATATAAAAAACCCTTTTCTTTTCTTTTTTACAAAATTTTTGAAATAAGAGAAATAGTTTTATTAGGAATTAGGAAGACCTAAAATTATGAATTTTTAAACCAAGTCAAAATAATCGATCTTGTTAAATTTAGGATAAGTAATATTGAAAAATTCTGATATTGAATTTTTTGCATTAGATATATGTACTTCACACTTTCACAATTTTTGAGATTGAATCAAAGACTTAAAGCCATAAAATATTTATAAAAAATTATATATTAATAAAAAACTACTTATTGAAGTTGGGTAATTATGCCTTAGGAAGCATGATTATTCACGCCTAAAAACAATGGACAAAAACAAAAGAATCTCCTTAGTTTTGTCTTTGTTTACTCGAATCCTTAAGACCAAGGGATGTTTTCTCATCTGGTGCCCTAAAACCATCTGGTTTGGGAGTCACAGACCAAAGACTTACTACCCTGGTAAACCAGAAAGCCCAAAAAAACTAAGAAAAGAAAAAAGAAAAAAATTGATATACATATATGGTATGAAAGTTAGAATTGATATTCAAAATATCTTCACTGTTCACAAAGTGCATATTATCTAACAGGTTTATAAAAGATCAATGAATCAATTAAATTTTAAATTCTTACTTTTAATTTATACAAGATTTTGTAAGTCACCTAGAGGGGGGTGAATAGATGACAAGCTAATCTAATGCAAACTAATCGGAATTAAAAACTAATTATGCAAATAAAAATTATAAAGCTACCACATAAAGTATTATACAAGAGTGTAGCCGAATTCTTGGTGAAGGGTCTAGACTATCTCCTCAAGATTTCTCTAGATTAAGAGTTGAGATGCCACTATGGCTCTCTTGATGAATACTAGTATGAGCACACAAATAAACCCAAGCATGTGTATCAATTAAGCATTAGATATATCTAGCATATATAGATGAACAATAAAAGCATGCAAGACATATAAACACAAGTAGAGAGAGAGATAAGCAATTACAAACACGGGATAATTGTTTTGAGTTCTAGCATACATACTCTACGTCCCCGCCTTCAAAACTATGAAGGATTTTTACTAGAATCAATCCTGCAAGATCACTCGGTGTCCGCAACACCTACAACGAGCTCACACCCGAGAACTCTTGGACTCACAAGTCCTCACTTGTTCTAGCAAGAACAACACAACACGAAACCCACAAGCTCCCCGAGGCCGCACCTCTGTAACTCCTCAAAATAGAAGGTAGAACATTTGTGATCTTAGCACTTTGTCACCCTCAAACACCCTCACAAAAAAAAGCTCCTATAAGATAGATATGGCTATTAAAGGTTCAAGATTGTGTGTTGAAAAACAAGAAAGATTTGGAAGTGAAGAACTCAAAGAAAAGCACTTGAAAACTCAAGAGATCACTCTGATAAACACTCTTTTGATATGAAAGTTTAGCCCAAAACTTGTTAGAAAACTCATGTTGGAGATGGAAAAATGGCTCTTGAAAACTCTCCAAAAATCTTGCATAAAATAGGCCAAAAGATCCCTTATTTATAGAGGATCAAAAACTAGTCGTTATGACTCAAAATCTGGCCAGAATAGCCTGTCGGTGGACTGCCCATCGACTAACCAATGGTCAAATTTTTGACCGTTGGAGTATGGCGGTCGACCGAGTGATCGACCGACCTCAGACTTATACTGTGCAATAGGTCAACTTTAAGCACAGTTTTGGGGCCTAAAATGTTAGAATATGGAAATACTATATGAATTTGTAGAACTAGATGTCTTCTTTTAATGCAACTTATATCAAATTATTATCATTTTAGACTAGAGTGTTATCAACAAAATTTAAAAAGGTGTCAAATCAAAATTTGTAAATTGTTTTCAAAACAAGAATAGACTTAAACCCAATATTTGACATCTTTAACATTTGAATCCGAAAATAATTATTGAATAAGAAATATAGTCCTAAAAGTTATCTTTGAAATTCAATTTAAATCATATTATTGAATATAAGAATAAAATGTTATGGTTAGAAAGTTATAAGGGTGTCGATCAGATCATCAAAATGGTCGGTTGCCTGGTCGACCGAGGAAACCCGAGAGCTCTAAGAACTCAGCCGATCAACCGGTCGGTCAGCCGATCTCTACTGTAGTCGATCGATTGATCGACCAAGATCAAGTCACATGGGTTTGTGCACATCTTGTGCACATTGACCGTCCTGTCGGTCGACCGAGCCTTGCTTCAGTCGACCGCCCGGTCGACCGCCAGCAGCCCAAAAAACAGTTTTAACAACTTTTAAAAATACATCTTAAATTCCATAAAATCACCATAAAATTAAAAAAATTAGTACTTTGAAGTACAATATGTGTGTTCAAAAATCAACACGTATTGCAAACATGTTAACTATTTTTGAGGCATAGAATTTAAAACGTAAATCAAAACTGTATTTTTCAAAAACTATTTAACATGAAAGTTATAAAATTTTTTGTGCGTGCATATGAGCTTGAGAAATCCACAACTAATCTATCCTTTACATTTTATCTTAAAACACAAATCTTAAACATACAAAAAAGGACTCAAGTCTTCACTTGAAAATCTTCTCTTCATCTTGACTTGAACCAAACTTGATCCCAGAGCGGTGACTCCATCTATGAGTACTTGATGTGATCTTGAAGCGCAAGCTCTTGGAATGATATAGAAAAACAAGTAAGAAGACATGCTAGAAAAAACAAGTGCAAGAAAGTAAAGAACTAGAAAGTAAATGCAATAGAACAAGAATGAATTGAGGAAGGAAAGCTTAAGCCTTTGTATTAAGTTGTCACTTCTTCAATTATAGAGATCTCTCTCACCTCACTCTTTCTTTTCTGGATCTAGAAGGAGAAAATGAAAATTACATAAGAAGACTAAAGAGAGCTTAAAGAAATCCTAATTAATTGCCTAAACAAAATGCTATTCTCTCCTCCTTTTATTAAAGAGGCCCAGGGGGTCTATTTATAAGCTTCAGGAGAAGATCACATCCACAACAGCCGTAGGATCAATCGCTTGATCAACGGCCAAGGAAGTGCCGCGGATCTGCAGCCAGGCTGCGTTTTCGTGGCAGCATCTTGGCCATTGCGCCAACGATTTTGTTATGCTGCGTGTGCCCAGCTGGAGCTTCTAAAAGTTGGAGAATATACTTTGGATCATTCTAGAATTGGGCTTCATGGTTGTGGGCTCCTAAAAACACCTTTAATTTCTTAAAAATCCCAAAAATTGGGCCTTCTTCTCCATTAAAGAATGGACCTGAAAAATAAGAGAGAAAAGCAATAAAAGTCCTATTTTTATTAACATAACGTATGATAAGGTGGTATAAAATGATGAAAATGAACTCCAATTAATAGATCATGATGATGGATTCTGACACTCTAACATCTAACTCTCTAATAAGTTATTCTTACTTTATTCCATGCTTGCTCTAGTTAGTTTTGATAGTTTAAGTATAGTTTTCTCTTGTTGAGTTTGGATGTGAAAGTGACCTAATGGGTCATACTTTGGAAAGCTCTAGGAGTCAAAGACTAGTGATGGCCATGATACATATGAGGCAACTATCATTATAGGTTAGCAAATTGGTGGAGTCATTAATAGTTAGTAGTCATGAGTTTTCTTTCCCTTTTACTTTGTTTTAGAAATAATATCAAAAATTACAAATACATTCTTTTCAATGTTTCTATCTTTGTTTCCACCGCACACTTCTCTTTTCACTTTTTGTTTTTCCTTTTCATTCTTTGAAACATAGAAGACCGTTAATATACACATGCGAACATACTAGTAAAGCTTTTATCGCTTCCCGTCCCAGTGAATTCGACCCATTTAGCCTCTATGCTAAAATGGAAGTATCAAGGAAGCCAACACTTTTCAAAATGACACATTTTGTGCATGATTTTTCCCCGATCGCACTCTGCGGTTGACTGGAACGGATTTTGAAATACTTTAAACTTCAGTCGATTTTAGGCTCTCATGATTGGACTGGCAATCTTTTGAGATGTCCTGATTGACAACTTGATATTTTAATGTTAACCTTGGTTAGTGTTATTTCAAGTATGATCTTGTTTCTATCTTATGTATCTTGCTTGATTTTGTGGTAGATTATCATGTTAGGATTTAAAGTGAAGTAGATTCTTTTATAGGTTAGTAAGATTGTGATGGTAGATGATTAGTTTGTCTAATTCTTTAAATCTTTTCTAACCCTAGATTAAACATCAGCCTCTATATTCTTGTTTACACTTCTAACACTTAACAATTGAGTTCTTTTTCTTAAAAGAATACTTAACCATTATTGTTTATGGAGATACGGAGAAGCTTTTATCGTATTCCTCCTGTGGATTCGACCGCTTAGCCACTTGCTATTGGGATAAATTGAGAAGGCAGAGACTTAACCGACATTCAGATAACATCCTTCTAACCTTAACCTCTTTTTATTTTTTGACGATCAGCTACATGAATACTTGAAGATAAAGTACAATTTGAACTTACCTAGAAGATCTTATTCTCTAGCATTCTACTCTTCTCTATCCATAGGAGCGCCTTGAACTCCTCCATTCGTTGGAGGAAGTCACCATGCTCAAGGGCCACCTCGCTATCTCCCCTCCTCAGAAACAAGCTCAGCCCAGAGCTCGCCCCTTAGGCTCCGCAACCATCATCATAAAGGGGAAGGCAAACTCCAAGGGACTAGAAGTAATGCCATCCGCGTCCAGGTTCCTCAGCCGTGGGTACAACCCGGAGGTGTCCTCCGGGGGAACCACCTCTCCAAGTTCTATGACCTTGGAGGTGCCCTCCAAGGGCATCTCCTGTCCGAGGACTTTGATCTCGTAGGTTGGTTCACGGGACTCTGGTTGCCCCATTACACTGGGAGGGGCTTCCTGCTCAGCTTTATCTCCTTCTTCAGGATTAGAGCCTCTGCCCCCAGCTATCATCATCCTCTCCAGCTCCTCGGCATCGGAGTCATCCTCGATCATCTGACTCTCTTTTGCAAAACAAAAGTATCAGAATCATAGAAGCATAATGTAGAAGAATCTAGAGCCAAATTAATACTTACCCTTCTAGGGATCTAAGACTGAGGAGTAGACTGCTCCTGTGATTCCCTGCTTTTTCGGTCATTTCGCTCAAGCTAGCACCTCCAGGGTCAAACGTCGACCTCCAGAGCCACACCATTTAATCAGGATTCTGTCCCTTTTACTGAGATATTACTCGCGAAAGCGCCCTCCTTCCCGGTGGCAGAGCCTGTGCCTTCTCATCTCTACCTGACGCCATTAGTCTCAGAATGGTCGGGGCTTGGAGGGACTCTGCGGTTTAGCAGCCAGCTCCAATTCTAACATTCATATGGGAGCCGGTACAGTTTCTAAACCCTCTCCTGCATCTCTTTGGGGATCATCGCTCCCTTTGGGGAACGGACCACTGTTCTAGATGACCTGGACACGCCCATGATCCTTGGATGAGGTACTCTCCCTCGTCCCGAGACACGAATGATGGTGTCGCGCTACCCGTGATCATTGTCTACCAGGTTGATAATTAACCTGTCGCATCTATTCTGCGAAATGAGAGAGCAAGCATTCGAATGAGACTTCCTCGTCACAAAGATGATACAATATTCCTCCACCACGAATGTAGCAGGGGCATAAGTAGCGCAAAAAGCTTCAAATCACAAAACAGTTCACCATTCCCTCAGTACCAGCTACGAGGGCGGAATCTTCGAGTGCGCCAAGACATCCCTGACAAGAGTGTGGGCCTCACCACCAGAGCCAGGATCTGAAGATGGAAGTACATTCCTGATCGGTCACATATATTGCATATTTATTATCACAATACCATGTTTATTATCTAAATAAATTATATTAATAAGTTCTATTTTTTTAATAAAATGTAGGCCCATTACTAAGGATAGGAAAGAGAACGAGCCCAAAAGCCCATCAAATTCTGATTTAATTCAGAATTAATTTAAAATCAGAAAATTAGGGCAGGTCATGGCAAATCAGAGAGGTTGAAAACTGATTAAAATGAATCTTCCTAATTAAGTGGTTGAAGCCAAAGATCAAAGGCTATTTCGTCAAATACTAGGGCTGAAACAGGAAAACCTATAGGAGATAAAGTCAGACAACTAAACGAGGAGGTGTATCCCCCGGGTGTGGCCACCTGGCCACACCCAGGCCATGAAAATGCGGCCAAAGCCGCGTTTTTCGCGCCTTGTTAGGTTTTATTGGGAGAGCGTTTGCTCCCTCTATCTTTGTACGACCTCTCCAATTTAGTTTTTTTTCTATAAATACTGTATTTTTCAGAGAAAAAGGACCAAAAATTAGTTTAAGTTTTTCTTTATTTTTAAGGTTTAGGCTCGTTGTTAGATAGTATAGAAGTTGTATCTCTGTTTTATAATTTATAGTTCAGTTCAAATACAAGTGAGAGAGAGGAATAGAGTGATTGTAATCTGAAGATTGAAGCGACATCAATAAAAGGATCAAACTTTCTCTTCTTCCACTCCAATTTACGGGTATGTCTTGCTTTATTTTCATGTATTGTTTTTCATCTTTCATGAGTAGCTAAATTCGTTTTTTGGGCTCACTATTGTTTCTCTCTTCGATCCCTCTTCTTTTCGAATGATTTTTATGTAAAAACCCAATGGAATCATATGCATGCCTAAACTAAGCCTTTCTTCTTTGAAAGTGTTCTTGAAGGCACATGAATGGGTTTGGATTTCTAAACTTCTACTTCTTTTAAAAATCTCTCTTGAACTTATTTTTATTTCATACTTGAAATACTTGATGATTTAACATTCAATTCAAGATGGTTTCTTAAAGAAAAGAGTTAATATCTTCAAACTATCTTATTTGCTTTTCTTAAAATTTTCTAACTCAAGCTTAAGTTTTGCCTATGATCAAGTTGAGGCACTAAGAATTTCAAGAGAAGAACACATCGTTGAGTAGTAAGATAGTGAGCCCAAATCTTCTTCTTATATTAAAAATAATAAATCACTCTTCAAGCTTTTCAAAAAATCACCTTTTTCAAAGCCTTCTCTAAGTTTATTAGTTTTCTTTTAATCATTTCCTTCTCTCCATTCTCTTTTTCAATTTATAAAAAAAATAAAGACACCAACTCCATTCTTTGTTACTAAACAAAACACCGAAAAGCTTCTATCACATTCCTCCTCTTGGATACGACCCGTTAGCCTAAAACTACATGGTAATTCTTATCACTTTCATTTCACGATTAATTTTTGGCGTCATTGTCGGGGAGGGAACGATGTAATTATTTTCTAACAAGTATGGTGTCTTGTTTCAGGGATGTAAAGATTCAGATTTAGCATTCAACCTTTGCAGGAGAAGACTTGTTATTCTGTGCTCCTACTCTCGAAAGTAGGAAACAAAATTTCAAGAAATTGCAGTGCAAAAGTTGAAATTTTTGTTGGACTACTAAAAAATTTTTTTTTTGCAGGACATATTACTTGCAAAAATAAATTTTTATGTTATTATTCTTGCTATATCTAATATTCACAATCCCTGTTTTTAATCCAACATTAATCTGAGTGATTATTAATTGTTTAAAAAACGTTTAGACTTGCATTCTATGTATTTGTCTAATTAAGTTTTATTTTACAATTACTGTTGAAGATAGCTAGAGACAAGATACATATGCATTGCATATACTTTAGGAAACATTCTTGGGTGATATTTGCATTTGAATGTTACTTTTCTATATGTTGCACACTTTGCACAATCAATTCTAAGGCAAAACTCAAATCAAGATAAGGTGGGGAAGTCATTATCCTTCCTTAGCCCACAAACTGTCTCCAGACACACAACCTAAGCCTAAGTAAAATCTGATAGACGTTGGCCTTAGGGACATCTTGAACTCACTAGGAGATTATCTAAGGGAAAGGTGTTATAATTTGACTCCTGCCAAATCAGTGTCTAGGAAAAGGATTGAGGGGTGAAAACCCGAAGGCTGGTGGTTTGGCTTAATTAGGCCCATCACTTTTGCGCGGATACCTCCCACCAATCTTACCCTGACCTGGCTGATTAGCTTGTGGTCAATGCCTACATTATACCTCATATGGATAATTAACCAGTTAGGAGTTGTCTAGGTTAAGGTTACGTTAGACTAGGCATGGTTGTTTCTCTTGTTGACTCTTGGTGAACTTGTTGTGATTATGTTAGTGTATGCAAGTGTGGTCAAGAGACCCTAATTCATCTAGGTTGACTAGAAACATATCACCACCCAAGTTTGAATTAAGACCAAATCCGGTTATGGCTCAACTGACATCTTTGCAGGATAGCTTCTATCCCATTAGAACTCACTTCCATCTTACATCCAACATTCATCGGTTAGTGAATACAATTTTAGGCTCAAGCCTCAGTTCATCAATGCTCCCCAAGTTTTATAGCTTAGAGTCCAAACATGCTTATTTCTTCATAAGAGAATTTAAGGAAGTATGTCTAATGATGAAAATCCACACCTTGTAGATGATGCTATTAGGTTGAGATTTGTCCCGTTTGCTCTTAAGGACTTAACCAAGAAATGGCTTTATAGCTTAGCGGCCGGCTCTATCACATCTTGAGATGGTTTCATCAAGGTCTTCTTGAAGAAATTCTATCAATTCATAAGACCGCTCTCATTAGGAAGAACATCATGCAATTCAAGTAAGAACCTAGTGAACTGTTTTGAAGGTACTTTAAACGTTTCAAAAATCTCCTTATCCAATGTCCTCATCATGGAATAGAGAATAGCGACAATGTCAAATTGTTTATAATGGTTTGACTATTCTACTAAGACCCTCTTAGAAAGCATGTACAAAGGGGGATTCTTACAGAAGGATGAAAATGAAGGATGAGATTTGTATGAGAATCTAGCTGAAAAAATCATCCAATAGAACCTACTAGTGAAACCTCAAGGAACTCAAACTCTATCTCTTCGAAAGGAGGTCTCCATTCTATTGAATCATTCATAGCTAACGAGTAAAGTTAGCTAACTTAATTAGAAGACTGAAAGTTTTAGAAACTAAGGAACCAAGTTCAGTCAATCAAGTCAACCCAAACCAATTTCCAACTCCGGGTTGTACTTACTGTCAAGCCATGAATCATGTGTTGAGGAGTGTCCTGTGTTTCAAGCTCAACAACACTTTCCAGAACCGATGAATGCGGCCTTTTCAAGGCCGAACAATAATCTTATGCACCAACGTACAATCCAGGCTGAAGAAATCACCTAAATTTCTCATGGAGCCAAAATAACAATGACCACTCACGGTCAAATCATACCAGCCACTTCCATCATGCCAATAATTCTTCCAACGATCAACCCAACTTTTCCAATTTTCATTATAATTCTCCCAACCATCCACCTAACTTTTCAAACTATTAACAAAACTTTCCCAACCAAGCTCCACAATCTTCCTTCCAGAATCCTCAACTAAAAAGGAGAATGACTGACTTCGAGAGAAACATGGAAAGATACATGAAGAACCAAGATTCTCTCATGCAAACTATACAG
Source organism: Agave tequilana (assembly GCA_038442645.1). Taxonomy (NCBI): domain Eukaryota; kingdom Viridiplantae; phylum Streptophyta; class Magnoliopsida; order Asparagales; family Asparagaceae; genus Agave; species Agave tequilana. The sequence goes on from JAVJIF010001266.1 coordinate 9,525, forward strand.
AAGTTAGAGGTTCAAATGAGCCAATTAGCCAATAATGAATCCTAAGAATTCTCAACAAGCTCATTTAGCTGAGGATCAATCATCATGAATCAATGTAATATTGTTCATACATTGAGGTCGGGAAAGAAAGTTGATGATCAAGTGTCAATACCATCTAATCTCATTCAGCACAACCACAATCAAGCATCCACCTCATCTAATCCCAATCCTTCCAAATCTGACAAATCTGAAACAGATAAGTCAACCAGTCAGGTGCACAGCCTATAGTACCATTTCCTAATAGGTTAAAAAACAACAAGCAAAATCCACATATGGATAAGATAATTGAGATCTTGAATCAAGTGAAGATAAATGTGTCACTTCTTGATGCCATCCAACAAGTCCCATCCTATGCTAAGTTTCTTAAGGACATGTGCACCAAGAAGAGAAAGACTAATGTACCCAAAAAGGTCTTCTTAGCCACTAACATTAGTGAGCTACTATCGGGTCCGATCCCTATACAGTACAAGGATCCAGGTTATCCTACCATTACCTGTACCATAGGATAAGCTAAGATTAATCGTGCACTTCTTGACTTGGGGCAAGTATCAACTTTCTCCCATTCTTTCAGTTTATCAACACTCGGGTTGGGCGATCTTAGTCGACTCGAGTCACTATCCAACTGGCTGACCATTTAGTGAAAGATCCAAAAGGAAAAATTATTGATGTCCTTATCCGGGTGGGGAGTTTATTTACCCCGTTGATTTCATAGTTTTAGAGACACAACCTGTGTCTAATCTTAGGGCTCAAACTCCTATTATCCTAGGGCGACCATTCCTTACTATTGCTAGCGCCATCATCAATTGTAAGAATGGGTCCATGAGGTTAACCTTTGGGGACATGACTAGAAAAGTCAATGTCTTCAACCTAGTAAAACAATCCCGTGATATTGAGGACCGAACATTTGAAGCCAACCTCATGAAAACTTAACAAGTGAACACAAGGAAGAATTGAAACTAGAAACTGAGTGTGACTTCGGGTTAGAGTCTGATGACTTTAATCTTGATCAAGCTGTTGAGTCTGCTGTGAATTGGGCCTCGAATCCTATTTTACTAATTATGGAGCCAACAAATTTGACTCATCCTTCCAATGAGCCTTCCTCTTCCTTAGAATTGAAAGCCTTACCTGCGCATCTCTAGTACGTCTATCTAGGCGAACAAGAGACCTTTCATGTCATCATAGCCTCCCATTTAAATGACGGGCAAGAAGAAGATCTTAAAGCAATTCTTAAAAAATATAGGAAAGCCATTGATTGGATTATAACTAATATAAAGAGATTGAGTCCAACCATAGTTCAACATCGTATTCATCTCAATGAAGATGCCACATCTAAAAGAGACCCGCAGCGTAGGTTAAACCCTATAATGAAAGAGGCTGTTCATACTGAAATTGTGAAACTCTTTTACAATGGGATAATATATTCCATTTCTAATAGCCAATGAGTCAGTCCTATCTGCGCAGTTCCAAAGAAATCCAGTTTGACCGTAGTGAAAAATGAGAACAAAGAGTTGGTCTAAACTCGACTTCCCATGAAGATCTGAGTTTGCATTGACTATAGGAAACTTAATGCTGCACACGTAAGGACCATCTTCCACTCCCCTTCGATCAAATACTTAAACATTTGGCGGCCATGAGTATTACTATTTCTTGGACGATTACTCAGGGTATAATCAGATTCCTATTACTCTTGAGGACCAAGAAAAGACTACATTCACATGTCCATTTAGGACATTTCTTATAGTCAAATGCCTTTCAGCTTGTGCAATGCACCAACAACATTTCAACATTGCATGTTGAGTCTTTTTTCTGATATAGTAGAATGATTCTTAGAGATCTTCATTGATGATTTCTCTATCTACAGAGATTCATTCACTCAGTGTCTTCACCATTTAAAACTTGTCCTCCACGTTGTGCTGCGAAAAATCTGACACTGAATTGGGAGAAATGCCACTTCATGGTGAGAGATGAAATTGTCTTGGGTCATGAAATCTCCAAAAAGAAAATTAAAGTGGATAGAGCTAAGATTGAGGTTATTGCTAATCTTCTCATGCCCAAATGCGTTAAGGATATTCGATCCTTCTTAGGACACGCCAGTTTTTACCGAAGATTTATTAAGGATTTTAGCAAGATTGCTAAACCCTTGACTAATCTGCTAGCTAAGGACGTGTTCTTCACTTTGATGCTAAATGTATAAATTCTTGAGAGAAGCTTAAGAGAAAGCTTATTTCTGCACCAATCATATCTGCACTGGGTTGGTCGAAGCCGTTCGAAATTATGTGCGACGCTTCTGATTTTGCCATAGGCGTTGTCCTAGGACAGCTCATTGATAACAAGCAGCACGTGATTTACTACTTTAGTAGGACTCTCAATGATGCTCAATTGAACTACACTACTACTAAGAAGGAATTCTTGGCAGTAGTGTTTGCCTTAGAGAATTTCGTCCGTACCTATTAGGATCCAAAACCACCATTTTTACCAATCATTCTGCGCTTAGGTACCTCATGATGAAGAAGGATGCCAAGGCCCAACTCATTCATTGGATCCTCCTTCTTCAAGAATTCAATCTCGAGATTCGAGACAAGAAAGGCGTAGAAAATATCGTTGCTCACCATCTCTCACAAATCCCAAATTCTCCATGCAACGAATTACCCATAAATAAGGACTTTCCTGATGAAATCTCTTAGCTATTTTTAGGGAACCTGGGTTTGCTGATATAGTGAATTACTTAGTCACTAACCAAATTCCATCTCATTAGTCCAAAAACAATATATACTAGTTCTTATCTCAAATCCGGTATTTATTTTGGGAGGAACTGTATCTTTTTAAGTACTGTTCTGACCAAATTATTAGGAGATGCATTCCCGATGGAGTGGTTAAGAGTGTTTTATCTTTTTGTCAAGAACTTGCATCCGGTGGACACTTTGGTCCCCGCAAGACTACTGAAAAAGTGCTACAAAGTGGGTTCTATTAGCCCACTTTGTTCAATGATGCTTATGAATTTTGCAAGACGTGCCCTAGATGCCAGATGGTGGGAAGGATCTCAAAATGAGATATGATGCCCCTCAGCCAATTCTAGAAATAGAACTCTTTGATGTTTGGGGAATTGACTTTATGGGTCCATTTCCTATCTTATTTGGAAACCAATACATATTGGTTGCTGCGGACTATGTGTCTACGTGGGTAGAAGCCATTCCTAGTAGAACAAATGATAACAAAGTTGTCATAAAGTTTTTAAAAGAAAACATTTTCTCATGCTTCGGAACCCCTCGTACTATCATCAGTGATAATGGTACTCACTTTTACAATAGATCCTTTGAAGCTCTTATGCGAAAGTATGCCATAACTCACAAGTTGTCCACACCTTATCATCCTCAAACCAGTGGGCAGGTGAGGTCTCCAATAGACAAATCAAGATTATTTTGGAGAAGACTGTGACCAAAATCAGAAAGATTGGTCCACCAAAATTGTAGAGGCCCTATGGGCCTACAGGACCGCTTTCAAGACGATTCTAGAGATGTCTCCTTATAGGTTAGTCTTTGGGAAGGATTGTCACCTACCCGTTGAGTTAGAGTACCAGGCCTTATGGGCAATCAAGCAGTTGAATTTTGACTTAACTAAGGCCGGTGACCTTCAGAAATTATAAATTTCTGAATTAGAGGAGTTGAGAATGAGACCTAAGAAATTGCTAAGATCAGTAAAGATAGAGTTAAGATTTTTCATGATAAAACATCATAAGAAAAATTTTTGTCCCTGGATAAAAAGTCTTATTCTATAATTCTAGGCTTCATCTTTTTCCAAGAAAATTAAAATCAAGATGGACTGGGCCATTCGTTGTCAAAACTGTGTTTTCACACGGTGCTGTAGAGATCAGTGACACTAAGAATGGAAATGACTTTAAGGTAAATGGTCAACGCCTTAACCTTTCTTAGAATCGATGCCGGTAAATGAAACGGCTATGGGTCTTTTCGACCCAGTGTATTGGTAACTTTGCTCTTTTTCATTTTATTTCATATATCTTACATTTCTTTCATACATGGGGACAATGCATGAGATAAATGTGAGGGAGGGCTCAACATGACTAATATAACTAAAAAAAAGAGAAAAATATATATATAAACTTTTTGAAAGGTAAGAACAATATTTTATATATTTTTGTAAGAAATTAAGTCAATTTTAAAGAATAGGAAAATCATAATTAGGATTTCTTATATTTGGTCAAAATAAGATAACTTTTTTGATTTTCAGGGTTAGGAAGAAAATTGATGAAAGTAATTTAGTCTTGATCTTTACCTTGAAGAAATATGCACACATTATACACTTACACACTTAGGGTTTAAAGACAAAAATTTTTATGTCTTATAAAAAAGAGAATATATATATATATATATCTGCAAATCTATTATTGATTAGCTAGGTGCTTCGGCCTAAGCAAGCCTTTAAATTTATACAAAAGATAATAAGATAAGTTTGAAATATATTTATATATATAAATCCTCTGATTAAGCTGGGTATTTGTGCCTCATGAAGCATAAGTATTCACGCCTAAAATGGGTACATTTCATAAATAAAAATCCTTGTTTCGTGGCCTTGTCTGCTCTAGTGTTTAAGTCCTTAGGGGTGTTTTCTCATCTGGTGCCCTAAGACTGTCCGGTCTGGGTGTCACCGACTAAATGCTCGTTACATGGGCAGATTAGAAAGCCTAATAGAATTGAGGAATAAATACCACCAAAAAATAAATATAAATAAGGCATAGGAGATAATTGTAAAGAACCCATAGTCAAACTTCACGGTCACGATGGTGCATATGACTCAGGGTAAAGTAATAGACTCGATGAGAAATACAATTTGACTCCTTATTTTGATTGATGACATATTTTTTAATAGAGACTAAGTTTAGGAATGAATAGTTTGATATTCCTAAACTTATAATTACTTGAACTCTTACAAATATACTTCAAATATTTTCTCTTTTCAAAATGCTTTTCCAAAATACTAACAATTTTTCTCTTTCTTTATGGATTTTGGGGCGCAATCCACTGAGAACTCTCACGAGACAAAACTCGTCCTCTAGGGATAACCTAGAGGTTTAACGGCTTGTTGCACATGCTCAGTGCAATCGAGTAACCTGTGAAAGTGGTCTAATAATTAATTATAATTAGTTTTGATTTTTTGCTCGAGGGCGAGCAAAAGATAAGTGTGGGGGGTGATCAGTGACATATATTGCATATTTATTGTCACATACCATATTTATTATCTAAATAAATTTATAATAAGTCCTATTTTTCTTTATAAAATGCAGGTCCATTGCTAAAGGATAGGAAAGAGAAATGAGCCCAAAAGCCCATCAAATTCTGATTTAATTCAGAATTAATTTGAAGTCAGGAAATTAGGGCAGGTCATGGCAAATCAGAGAGGTTGAAAATCGATTAAAATGAATCTTCCCAAATCAAGTGGTTGAAGCCAAAGATCAAAGGTTGTTTCGTCGAATCCTAGAGCTGAAACGGGAAAACCAGCAGGAGATAAAATTAGACAACAAAACAAGGAGGTGTACCCCCCGGGTGTGCCAGGCTGCGAAAATGCGGCCAAAGCTGCGTTTCTGCAACTTGTTAGGTTTTGTTGGGGAACATTTGCTCCCCTTATCTTTGTACGACCTCCCCTCTTTGGTTTTTTTCCTATAAATACTCTATTTTTCAGAGAAAAAGGGACCGAAAATTAGTTTAAGTTTTTCTCTTTATTTTTAATGTTTAGGCTCTTTGTTAGATAGTTTAGAAGTTGTATATCTGTTTTATAATTTATAGTTCAGTTCAAATACAAGTAAGAGAGGAATAGAGTGATTGTAATCTGAAAATTAAAGTGACACCAATAAAATGATCAAGCTTTCTCTTCTTCCACTTCAATTCATGGGTATATATTGCTTTATTTTCATGTATTATTTTTCATCTTCCATGAGTAGTGTTGAGCTTGAACCTGCACACAAAATACAAAATTTCAGATTTTAAGATAGAGAGTGCAAGTCTCAATACTATCGCGATAGCATGTGGCTATGCGAGTCGTGATCCACAAGGAGGGACTAGCAATGGAAGCTTTTTAGTAAATTCTCTTTTAGGCTACAAAGCATGGATAAAGTTCTTCTTTAGTTCTTTAAAAAAAAGGAAAAATTAGGTTAAAGTTAGGAAGAAGATGGTAGATTAAGAAGATAGAGAAACTAGAAATGATATGTACAAAGAAATAGAAAACGAGTAATAAAAGAAGTGGTAGATTGTGGTGTCTAAACTAAAGAATAAAAAAAAAAATCTAAAAGTTACTTACCTCCTTTGACTAAATGCTTACCTTGAATCTTTTGCAATGAAGTTACCTTGAAGTGAGGCGATCAATGTATAGCCCATAACAGTTAATTCCCGTCTCCTCCACATTATATCATCAAGACATTGCAAGTATGAAGTGATACAGAATGAAACTCAAAATCCATCGTCATGAGCTATCGGTGGCACGCGCAAAGGCAAGGCTCTTTCGATGCTTTAAGACTTACTTGGATAGCAATTGGTACCAAAAGAAGAAAAGTAGAGAAGAGAAGAAGAACAAAAACAAAGTACATACAAAAGGAAACAACATATTCGATTTTATAAAAATAAGAGAAAAGAAGAAAATCTTACACTGGTGTCACTCTCAGCACAAGTTTCGTTCTCATTCTCGTATAAACTCTGATCTCCTCTGATTTACATAAATTAAAACTGAAAATTACATGAAAAGAAAAATAAACCTATACTAAAAAATTGAAAAGTAGACTAAATCCTATCTCTGCATGGTCATCTTCTATACGCTCTGAAAATCTCAGTGTTTATAGGCAAAACCCAACCTATGAGAGCGTATGAAGATAGGGGGAGCAAACGCTCCCCCTAACTCCCTAATAAAGTTACAGAAACGCGACATTCCTGTGGTCAGGTGGCCCCAGCGGGTCCCTGGTTTCGAGAGATTATTTCATCTTCAGCTGGATTTGCTGTTTAAGTCCGAAATTTTGATGAAATGGCCTTTGATCTTTGGCTTCAACCGATTAATTTATAAGGATTTGTTCTAACTGATTTTCAACCGATCTGAACTGACATGATCTGTCCTGATTTCTTGAGTTCGAAGTAATTCGAATTTACTTCAAAATTTGATAGGCTTTTGGGCTCATTTCTCTTCACTCTCCTTTAGGAATTGGCCTGCAAATAAATTAAACAATAAATAGGAAAAAACAGAGTTTATTTTATAATAAGTATGAGAATATGATAATTGAAACACCTAGAGGGGGGTAAATAGGTGATAATGCTAATCAATGCACAAATAAAATGTTGTGATGCAACAATCACCCAAAACAAGACTAGAAGCCGAATACCCCGTGAAGAGCTCTGAACTCCTTCCTCATGATTCCTCTAGATAAGAGTTTGAGGTGCGTATTGCAATCTTGTTTTATAAGTATTGATCGACAATATAGCAATGAATATGAAGCAAGTGAATGTAGCAATGAATATAAAGTAAGGAATTAAAGCAAGTAAACCAATCTCAAACACAGAGAATTTTTCCGAGGTTCGAGCACCCAGCTCTACGTCCCCGCCTTCACCCAGAAGGATTTCTAACCACTATAACTTCCACAAAGGATTACAATCACACCGGAGTACCCAACTCCTTAATCACAAATACAAGTATCTCTTGGTGATCAAAAGACCACAAACCCTCTTTTGAAAAATCTTTTTCCCTTACAAAAACCCTATAGAATAATGTGTAGGATTGAAGTTCAAGTATTGTAAGTGAAAAAGAAAATGAATTTGAAGAGAGTTTTGAATCCAAAACTTCAGAAAAGAGAGATTTTTCAGCACAAAAACATAGAACAAAAATTTCTTTTGAGAACTTTAAACTTTAATATTTTTGCAAATGCTTGTTATGAAAACCTTAACCCTAATCAACCCTATTTATAGGATAGAGTTAGGGATTAAAGAGTAAACTAATATAATAAGTAATTAAGAAATATTTGACCCAAAAACCAGCCCATAAACTCGTTTAGAGACAAAACAAACAATTAAAAACGTGTTAAAAAATATAGCCATTAAGGCTGAAATACAGCCTCGGTCGACCGGCCGGTCGACCGGGTTTTCAAAAAATTTAGCCGTTGCCGGCCCACGATCGACCGCCCGGTCAACCGAAACAAATAGAGAGTTGATGTCTTTCAGTCGGCTGAAGGTCGGTTGACCGAAATGGGGTCCGGTCGACCGCCCGATCGACCGATAAACGTGCACACATGCACGCACCCAACGGTCAGAAGTCCGGTCGACCGGTCGGTCGACCGATCTGACCTAAAACAGAGCCGGTCGACCGCCCAGTCGATCGTAACAGGTCAAAAACTGATTTTTGAATTTTTTTTTGAAGAGATCTTGATAGTTTTCAAAATAGTTTTGATCAAGACTAAGTATTACTATCAAAATGGAGTTTGTAAGTAATAAACTATGTTTAAAAATATTTTGTATATATATATATATATAGGAGAAATCTCTTTTAGATAAGACATGTGCACAAAAACTAGTGTGTAGGAAATTTGAGCTTCAAACCTATTCACTATTCTTTAACAAACTATAAAACTAAAAACTAAACTAATGAAATCTCTGAGCCACAATGAAATCCTGAGCCATGCTATACCACGCTAGCGCCTTCTCTTTTATGAACACTTCCACTTGCGTCATTAGCCTTATTAACACCACAAACCTAGGAAACCTTGCAATAGCTAAGCAATGGCTATCATAAATGGTACTAACCTGAAACTCATCTTAAACAAACTTATTAGTACCATATAGCTTCTATGTTTTTTGTTATCATCAAAATTTAAACAAATGGAGAGTGTAACCTTTTGGGCCAACAATCTCCCCCTTTTTGATGATGACAAAACATATAGGCTATATCAAAAAGATATAAAGAGAGAGGTAAAACTCCCCCTCAAATGATGAGTATTCATAACAATAAAACAATAAAACACATTAATAAAACAAAGGCATTAATAATAAAAACATAAACATCAAACACCAAACATATTTCTCCCCCTTTTTGTCATACATCAAAAAGGGATAAAATTAATAAGAAAAACATTCTTATTCAATAACACAAACATTAAGTTCACCACATATAAAAGAAAATCTATTATAATCAATTGGTTTAGTGAAAATATCGGCAAGTTGCAAATCCGAAGAAACATAATCAATCTCAATATCACCTTTCTCAAAATGATCTCTAAGAAAGTAATATCTAATCTCAATGTGCTTGGTCTTACTATGTTGATTTGCATTCTTAGTCATATGAATAGTACTAGTATTATCACAAAATATTTTTATATGGTCATAATGCAAATCATAATCAAGGAGAGTATGCTTCATCTAAAGGACTTGTGCACAACAAGCCCCCGCCGCAACATACTCCGCCTCGGCGGTTGAGAGGGCTACCGAATTTTGTTTCATAGAGGACCATAAACAAGACAATTACCAAGGAATTGACATGTTCCACTAGTACTCTTTCTATCCACTCTACAACCCGCATAGTCGGCATCCGAAAAACTCGTCATTGAAAAATCTCCGATTTTCGGATACCAAAGACCCATTCCAATAGTGCCCTTAATATAATGAATGATGCGTTTTACCGCAATAAGATGAGACTCTTTAGGACACGATTGGAATCTAGTACAAAGACACATACTAAACATGATATCTGGCCTACTAGCTGTTAAATACAACAAACTACTAATCATGCTTCTATATAACTTAATATCAACACACTTACCTTGGTCATCCTTATCAAGCTTGGTGGTAGTTGCCATGGGAGTGTTGCAAATTTTTGAACCTTCAAGTCCAAATTTCTTTATGAGTTCCTTGGAGTACTTGGCTTGACAAATGAAAATCCCATTACGTATTTGCTTGATTTGGAGTCCAAGAAAGAAATTTAATTCACCCATTAATGACATCTCAAATTCACGTTGCATACACTGTTCAAACTCCTTGCAAAGAAACTCATTAGTAGAACCAAAAATTATATCATCCACATATATTTGCACTATAAGAGTGTCACTATCAACATGCTTAGTAAATAATGTTGTGTCTACTTTGCCTTTAACAAAATCATTGAAAAGAAGAAAACTAGACAGCCTTTCATACCAAGCTCTAGGAGCTTGCTTTAAACCATACAAAACTTTATCAAGTTTAAAAATAAAATTAGGATGAACATGATCTATAAAACCGGGAGGTTGTTCAACATAAACTTCCTCATTGATAAAACAATTTAAAAATGCACTTTTTACATCCATTTGAAAAAGTTTAAAATTTTTAAAAGATGCATAAGCTAGTGTAATCCGTATGGCTTCAAGCCGTGCTATAGGTGCAAAGGTCTCCTCAAAATCAATTACTTCAACTTGAGTGTAACCTTGGGCCACAAACCTAGCCTTATTTCTAATAACATTTCCTGACTCATCCATCTTATTCCTAAAAATCTACTTAGTACCAATTATTGGTCTATCGTGGGGTCTAGGAACAAGGTGCCAAACTTGGTTGCTCTCAAATTGATTGAGCTCTTTTTGCATAGCTAGCAACCAATATTGAAAAATGGGAACACCTAGAGGCGGGGTGAATAGGTGTTAGTGCTAATCTAAAACTAAATGCAAAACTAAGTGCTCTAAATGCGGAAGCTAATGCAAATTTTGCACAAACTAATACAATACAACAAGTGTAGCCGAATTCCCCTTGCGAGGCTCTGGACTAACTCCTCTTGATTCCCTTTGAAATGGGTTGAGGCGCTATGTGAAGCTCTTGTTGGATGAGTATAAGTTGGGCATACACACACAAGCAATCCAAGCAATGTGCACACACAATCAAGCCAAGCAATCAAGGATATAGTAATATGGATTATGCAATGACAACACAAGCAATGTATATAATATGCTATGAAAGAATAATGCTCAACACAAGCAATATATGATAAGAATGACGTATAATGCTATGCACAAATGTAAAGAGAATAGAGTTGAGAGAAATTGGATCAAACGCTAACACAAAGATTTGTTTCGAGGTTCGAGTACCCAACTCTACATCCCCGCCTACACCACCGTGTAGGATTTCCCAATCCACTATAGGAGTACCAAACTCCTCTCTCAACCTTTACAAAGCCACCGAGGCTATACAACCACAATCCACCTCTACCGTAGAGGGATAAGGCGCGTAGCCAATACAAACACAATCACCTCTACCAAAGAGGGATCCAACCACAATACCACTCCGATCAACCTCTACCAAAGAGGGATACAACAAAAGCAAGGAGGGTTTACAACTTAGAGGCTTAACCTCAAACACTTCTCTTTTCTCTTTTTTCTTTTCCACAAAAACAAGATCCTAAATAGATTAGGATAGGTGATAGCTCAAGTGTGGAAACTAGGTGTTTTTGGAAACAAGCAACAAAGAAAAACTACTTGGGAAATCTCTTGTATATGATAGAAATTAAAGATCAAATCAATATCCCAAAACCCTAGTTTTCTTTGATTTTCCAAAAACCCAAAAACAATAAAGATGAAACCTTTTTGCACAAAAACTATTTTGAAAACTTGTTTAAACACTAGAGAAACACTGAATTTTTTCTTCTTAAAACCTTGGCCAAAAACCCAAAGAGATGGGGTTTATATAGGCCCAATACAAAACTAGCCGTTAGAGCTGAGCTGGCAGCTCTGACAGGCAACGGTCGACCGGCCCGGTCGACCGCCAACGGTCAGAAATATGACCGTTGGGCAACTGCGGTCGACCGGCCCGGTCGATCGAAACAAACAGAGAGCAGAACTCTCTGACGCGGTCGACCGCCCGGTCGACCCAAACAAACAGAGAGCATAGCTCTCAGACCCGGTCGACCCGTACGGTCGACCGAGTTTGTGTCTGCCAGACGTGCACAAGTTTGTGCACATCGGTCGACCCCATGGGTCGACCGGCCCTTGGTGCGGTCGACCCATACGGTCGACCGACCAGCCTGACAGCACAAACCTGGGTCAGAAAAACAGGGAAATGTTTTATAAAAATCTTTTATCTTTTCTGAAAATCCCATAAAACTTGTTTTAACATTTTATGTTGAAACACAAACAAGTGATAAAAATTTCAAGACATATATCAATCATATCAATTCATTTTCGAGTCTTGCAAATTTTATCAAAAACAAAACTTGTATTTTTAACAAACTTGATTTTTCAATACATGAATAGGAATATCAAAATAAGTTTGTCTAGCAAGTTAAAGCATGTATGTATAACTAGAATACATCTACTATACATATAAAACATGTAAACTTGTTTTGATCTAATATTCATGAAAACCAAATCCAAAACATGAAAACGTGTGTGTTTGTGCACTTGAGCATATCAACTATACTAAGCTTTACAAATTGGATCTAAAACACACTATCTAAACTATGGATACCTAAGTCTTCTTGATGATCTTCATCTTCAAGTTGACTTGCTCCAAAACTCCATCCATGGGCTAGGCAATGTATGATCTTGAAGCTTTGGCCCTGGAATCAACATGAAAAGCTTCTAAACACCTTGTTGAAGCTAATCACCAACTAATATCTTGGTTAATGATCTGAAACTTAAACAACACAAGATTATTAGTAAACATAACTACATGAGTTAATCATCATCAAAACTAGAGTGGAAGGCCTTTGGGCCAACAATCTCCCCCTTTTTGATGATGACAAAACTCATGGAGTTATATATGCATGGATTAAAGTTAAGCTTCAAAGAAGCTCCCCCTTAACTCATGCATAAACAAATAAAAATATATGACAATGAAGCTCAAAAATATGTATGCAAATGTATGGAGATAAAACATATCAAATTCTTCAAATTCTTTTTCTCCTATTTGCAAAACAAAACATATATGCATATCTATTGTTTATTTGTTAAGCATGAGAAAACTAAACACAAGTATGCATATAAACATGTATGCATCAACATGCATAAAACATATTCTAGAAGCTCTAGATACCAATTAAATTAATAAAACATTAACAAAACACTAGATGCTCTAGATACCAATAAAACTTAATATATGCAAAAATATAAGTATGCATATATAAAACTCAAATTATTCTCCCCCTTTTGTCAATCATCAACAAAGGGGTAAACAATCCAAACAATAAAATGAGGGGTAAAAATCTTTCTCCCCCTTTTAAGTCAATCAAACAATAAAACAATGTTCTCCCCCTTTTTGTCTAAAACAAAAACAAAGTCAATAAGGGATGACTATAAAGAACATGATATCAATAGATAAATATGTTAATGAAGCATCTTGATATCAATTGAAAATAAATAAAGATCAATAAATGTTATATGTTATATACATTCATGAAGAGGAAGACGCTAAGTTAGCTTCCCTACACATATGCATTACATGAAAGAGGGATGTTAAGCCCTAATTCACATAACACACATTATGTAATGCATAAGAGGAGATGTGAAGCTCCCCCTATACACGTGTACCACATAAAGAAGAGATGTTAAGCTCTTCAATACAAGATACACTCATCATGAATCTATATGTAGAAGAGATGTTAAGCTCTCCTTGCATATAGTCAATACAAATCAAAACTTTTGAATATTTTTCTCTAAATAAATTTTTAGATACCAATTTAAAACACAAAACATCTTGATATCAAAAGATAGTATTTTTCTTTTTAAGTCATATAAACAATTGAAATGACTATTTTCTATCATAAAGCAAGGGAGTGGAAAACTAAATACTAATTGAAATATGAAAATCGAATTTTCTACCCCTTTATGAAATACCAACAAAACTTATGCATAGGCTTGTAATAAGATACCAATTGAAAACTAAATCAATTGAAATAAAGTTGAAGCTCAAGCTCTAGCATAAACAAAATTTGTGTGAAAAATTTATATCTTAAGCACAAATAAAACAAGTATATGTGTATGAAATAGAATGAGTACCAATCACCAATAGATGATACCAATTGAAAATATACATACACAATAAACATATGAGTATACAAAAAAAAATCAAAATGATACCAATTGAAAGAGTTCAATGATACAAATTGACATAATAATAAAAGCATGGTATAACTCATATAACTACCTCCCATCTCATGCACAAGTTTAAAATGATTTTCAATATAAACATACAAGGCATGGACTCCCATCCAACCTCCCGTAGATGGTAGGGTTTTCAAAAATAGATTTGAAAATATAGTTTTGTTTGAAAATCACTACCAAATTGAAGAATACGAACTAGTCAAAATGAAAAACTAGTAAACTAGTGCGAAATCCTTCAAGCAAGGAATAAACTAAAAATAATTTTCATAAAACATGAAATCCACATGATAATCAACACTCTAATCCAATTAAGCATAATTTTGACTCATGAAAATAACACATGAGTAATCAATAAAAGTAAGTGTACAAATACAATGTGAACATCATAATCATGAAAATTTTCAATAAAGCTCAATTATTCCTTAAACATTGAAAACACGAAAATCATCTAAACTTATTTAACCTTCATGGCATATGTATGTCTAATACAAACTAAAGTATACATACATATCCAAAACACAACGAGTCCACAAAATATATGCATTAAGGCACGTGGCTCAAAAGGATAATCATGTATATCTAATAGTTTGGACAAGATAGACATATACATGAAGTTAAACAATTAAACACAAAATCAAACTAAATCTTTACCAAAACACATTTCATTTCAAGGTATATGTATGAATTGTCAACACAATAAGTATACATACATATCCCTAAACACAATTGAGTCCATATATAGATTTGCATGAAAGGCAAATGACTCAAGGGGTATACATGTATATCTTAAAGTTTGGCAATACAAACATATACATGAAGTGAAAACTCATAAAACAAATCCAAACATGGAATACAAGTTTGAAATGTATGAATCATTAAAACTAGACTATACTAGCACATCTAATGGGTTCAAATAAGCAATCTAACCCAACTATATATAAATTATTTGTCGCCCATTCTATGAACAAGTATATAACTAGTCTTAATGAAAACTAACATCTAAACAAGTAATCTTAACATGAAGCATCAAAAACGAGATAAAAATTATCATGATAAAACTAAGACATGATTACTATATAAATTCACATGTATTAGATTCATGATGTACATTATAGCTTAAACAAAAGTGAGAACACTAAGTATGGGTTCATGCAAGCATGTGTTTCTCAAATACTATACATGTATGTCAAGGATCTAATAATCATGGCATTTACATACTAATCCATAGACAATGAAATATGCTATAAAACATCAAACATGCTAAAAATTTTAATTATGAAAGCATGTAAATAATAAATGGGAGTAAAGGATTGTTACCAAAACCGAAGAAGCAATTCTCCTTATCTCCAAACCATGGTGGTCATCTCCACCAAACTTCCCTTGAAAATGATGCATCCATTTAATCTCCTTTAAGCACGGAACGCATCCACTCCAAGGTGTCATCACTCTCACGTCATGTGAGAGCCCACACCTACATCAAAAATAGGAGGGGTGGTCTTTGGTACCCACATCTTATTGGGTCCATGGGGGTTAGTCCCTTCTCTAACCCAAACAAACTTCTTTGCTAAATTTGAAACATTTAATCTATCATAACAAAATTTAGCAAGGTGGCCCTTACGTCCACAATGTGTACAAGTGTACACATGAGCATACATGTGATAAGTGTGTCCGTGAGGAGCATGTGTATGCCGTGGATGGTGTACATGCATAAAAGTTGAAACTTGTTTCTTTCGAACCAAGGATTCCAAGCGTGTATGGTTCTTAGCACATTGGCTCATAGTGGAGCCCAAACAATCAACCTTCTTCTTAAGAAAACAAATATCATTATTAATCTTAGAAGAGAAGTACATGCATTAGGTAGACTAGATGAAGAGGCTACACTAGCATGGCAAATATGTGCATCAATCTTATTTTTCAAAACAACATTTTTCTTTAAACACACATCTAAATCATTAGAAATGGAAATAATTTTATTTTTCAAATCAACATTCTCTTTTAAAACAAAATCAATTTTTGAAGATAAGTTTTCATTTTTCTTCAAAATTGTTTCACAATTATTTTTAGACTTTAAAAATTCATTTTCTTTAAGTGCAAGATCTAATTGAGATCTTAATGCATCCCTTTCATTATAGACCTCAACCTTCTCTTGCAAAACACAATCAAGTCTAGAATGCAAACATTTATTTTCTTTTTCAATTTCTAGACTTTTCTTTTTCAAAATCTTATAATTTTCAATTACTTTTCACATACAATAGATAGTTCTTCATTTAAAGCATGGAGATCAATATTATCTTCACATGAAGAACTAGCACTATCATGACAATCTAAGTGGGGTTCCGAATGTACCTCAAGGGAGTCATTCCCTTGGACCATGAAGCATTGTGAATCGGATTCTCCACTAGATTCCTCTTCTTGGATTTGCACTTGAAGCTCGGAGGTGGTGGTTGTTGTTGTCAATTTGTTCCACACTGCAAAGGCGGAATCAATGTTAGAAACACACATAAGATAATCTTTAGGTAATGTGCTTCTAATGGCCTCTAGGGCTTGTACATTTGCCCCTATATGATTGCTATCACTAAGGAAGGATTCCTTGGTAATGGCAAGATAAACTTTATGATCTAGGGTTTGTAAATAAACGGTCATCCTAATCTTCCAAACATGAATGTTGGAAGGGTCATACATAGGTGGGGTCATGAAAGCCATGGTAAACTAAATGTGTGCAAAACAAGCAAATGCAAACAATAGATTAGCAAGCAAATGGATCTCACTCCTAGGATGTTAACCCTAAGTATCAGGAGCACTAGCTCTGATACCAATTGAAAAAGGGAACACCTAGAGGGGGGTGAATAGGTGTTAGTGCTAATCTAAAACTAAATGCAAAACTAAGTGCGCTAAATGCGGAAGCTAATGCAAATTTTGCACAAAATAATACAATACAACAAGTGTAGCCGAATTCCCCTTGCGAGGCTCTGGACTAACTCCTCTTGATTCCCCTTGAAATGGGTTGAGGCGCTATGTGAAGCTCTTGTTGGATGAGTATAAGTTGGGCATACACACACAAGCAATCCAAGCAATGTGCACACACAATCAAGCCAAGCAATCAAGGATATAGCAATATGGATTATGCAATGACAACACAAGCAATGTATATAATACGCTATGAAAGAATAATGCTCAACACAAGCAATATATGATAAGAATGAGGTATAATGCTATGCACAAATGTAAAGAGAATAGAGTTGAGAGAAATTGGATCAAACGCTAACACAAAGATTTGTTTCGAGGTTCGAGTACCCAACTCTACATCCCCGCCTACACCACCGTGTAGGATTTCCCAATCCACTATAGGAGTACCAAACTCCTCTCTCAACCTTTACAAAGCCACCGAGGCTATACAACCACAATCCACCTCTACCGAAGAGGGATAAGGCCCGTAGCCAATACAAACACAATCACCTCTACCGAAGAGGGATCCAACCACAATACCACTCCGATCAACCTCTACCAAAGAGGGATACAACAAAAGCAAGGAGGGTTTACAACTTAGAGGCTTAACCTCAAACACTTCTCTTTTCTCTTTTTTCTTTTCCACAAAAACAAGATCCTAAATAGATTAGGATAGGTGATAGCTCAAGTGTGGAAACTAGGTGTTTTTGGAAACAAGCAACAAAGAAAAACTACTTGGGAAATCTCTTGTATATGATAGAAATTAAAGATCAAATCAATATCCCAAAACCCTAGTTTTCTTTGATTTTCCAAAAACCCAAAAACAATAAAGATGAAACCTTTTTGCACAAAACTATTTTGAAAACTTGTTTAAACACTAGAGAAACACTGAATTTTTTCTTCTTAAAAACCTTGGCCAAAACCCAAAGAGATGGGGTTTATATAGGCCCAATACAAAACTAACGTTAGAGCTGAGCTGGCAGCTCTGACAGGCAACGGTCGACCGGCCTGGTCGACCGCCAACGGACAGAAATATGACCGTTGGGCAACTGCGGTCGACCGGCCCGGTCGACCGAAACAAACAGAGAGCAGAACTCTCTGCAGCGGTCGACCGCCCGGTCGACCCAAACAAACAGAGAGCAGAGCTCTCAGACCCGGTCGACCCGTACGGTCGACCGAGTTTGTGTCTGCCAGACGTGCACAAGTTTGTGCACGTCGGTCAACCCCATGGGTCGACCAGCCCTTGGTACGGTCGACCCATACGGTCGACCGACCAGCCTGTCAGCACAAACCTGGGTCAGAAAAATAGGGAAAATGTTTTATAAAAATCTTTTATCTTTTCTGAAAATCCCATAAAACTTGTTTTAACATTTTATGTTGAAACACAAACAAGTGATAAAAATTTTAAGACATATATCAATCATATCAATTCATTTTCGAGTCTTGCAAATTTTATCAAAAACAAAACTTGTATTTTTAACAAACTTGATTTTTCAATACATGAATAGGAATATCAAAATAAGTTTGTCTAGCAAGTTAAAGCATGTATGTATAACTAGAATACATCTACTATACATATAAAATATGTAAACTTGTTTTGATCTACTATTCATGAAAACCAAATCCAAACATGAAAACGTGTGTGTTTGTGCACTTGAGCATATCAACTATACTAAGCTTTACAAATTGGATCTAAAACACACTATCTAAACTATGGATACCTAAGTCTTCTTGATGATCTTCATCTTCAAGTTGACTTGCTCCAAAACTCCATCCATGGGCTAGGCAATGTATGATCTTGAAGCTTTGGCCCTGGAATCAACATGAAAAGCTTCTAAACACACCTTGTTGAAGCTAATCACCAACTAATATCTTGGTTAATGATCTGAAACTTAAACAACACAAGATTATTAGTAAACATAACTACATGAGTTAATCATCATCAAAACTAGAGTGGAAGGCCTTTGGGCCAACAAATATGAGTCACCCTCGGCTTCGAGGATGTTTTTGGGTTCAAAATGAGAAATGAATGCAAAATTACCACATAATTCATGGAGTTTGGAGTGAGTTGTTACCCCTTTAGATACATCACCTAATATGAGATCCTTGGGATGATTTGTAGCGAATCTCCAATCTTTAGGAAGTGGTTGAGAGTTTTCCACTTCATCCTTTTGAACTTCACCAATGGGTTGTTGCTTTTCTTCTTGAATGGGTGAGTCCTTCAAGGATATTCTCTCCATGTCCTCCCCTAAAGAGTCAATCTCTGCAGCATTCTAAACAATAATATTAGATTCTTCAAATTTAACATGCATGGATTCTTCAATAGTAAGAGTGGATTTATTGAATACTCTATAAGCTTTGCTAGTACTAGAATATCCAACAAATATAGCTTCATAGGCCTTAGCATCAAATTTACCCAAATCATCTTTAGTATTCAAACCAAAACACATGCATCCAAAACTTTAAAATATGAAACATTAGGTTTTCTTAAATTATAAATTTCAAAGGATGTTTTGAAAGTATTTTTACACAAATAAATACGGTTTGATATGTATCATGCGGTGTTTACAGCCTCGGCCCATAAATAATGAGGGAGGCCATATTTACTTATCATAGTCCTAGCCATTTCTTGAAGAGTTCTATTCTTCCTTTCTACTACTCCATTTTGTTGTGGAGTTCTAGGACATGACATTTCATGCTTAATTCTCTTTTCATCACAATAAGTCATGAAGAGTTGGTTAACAAACTCACTACCTCTATCACTTCTTATTTTCAAAATCAAAAACCCTTTTTCTTTTTCAACCCTTTTTTGAAAAGTCTTAAAATGCGAAAAAGTTTGATCTTTATGTTCCAAAAAGAAAACCCAAGTAAACTGGGAAAAATCATCAACTAAAACAAAAACATATCTACTTCCATTTAAGCTTTTAGTTTTAGTTGCTCTAAAAAGATCCATGTGAATTAATTCTAATGGCCTATTTGACATGATATCCTTGATTGGTTTGAAGAAAGACTTGGTTTGTTTCCCAAGTTGGCACGCACCACAAATGCAGTCTTTTTCAAACTTCAAGTAAGGAATACCTTTCACCAATTCCTTAGAATTAATTCTAGTAAGATGATCAAAAGATGCATGTCCTAATCTTCTATGCCAAAGCCATGAAATCTCATCAAAAGCATTCAAGCATTTAGTAGAACAATCCAAATTAAGCATGTCAATGATATAGACATTATTATCACGAAAATCGGTGAGAATACAATCATTGGTTTTACAATCAAAAATTTGCAAGAAGAATCATCAAACACAACTTTAAAACCACGATCACAAAGTTGACTTATACTAAGCAAGTTATGTTTAAGTCCATCAATAAGAACAACATTTTCTATTAAAGGAGATGCACCAATTTGAATGTTACCGATGATGGTGCCTTTGGAGTCATCTCCGAAGGTGACGATGCCACCTTCAACGTACCTTGATAGGGTTGTGAAGTTGTTGATATCCCATGTCATATGCCTTGAACAACCACTATCAAGGTACAACCGATCCTTACGTCTTGGAGCCTTGGTGTGTACCTAGATCAAATAATTTAGGACTTGATTTTGGTACCCATATTTTCTTGGGTCCTAAAGAGTTAGTGTCATGATCCACACAAGATTATTTCTCCTATTTATTTGATCAAAGCAAAATTTAGCTAAATGTCCATTCCTACCACAATAAGTACATCTATAAACTCTTCCATATTTAAATGCATAATGAGTGTGTGGCTTTCGAACATGTGAATTTTGAGCATAAGTAGTTTTAATATGAGTGTTATGTGAAGTGTTGACATGATGAGCATGAAAATTTTTAGCATAGATATTATTCTTAGCATGTGGAGTGTGCTTCTTTGAAAACATTTCCTCTAATTTATTAGTATTAAAAGCACATTCTTTTAAAACATTTCCAAAATCATTGATTTTTGTTTTTAACAAAGATAATTCATTTTCATCAACTTTTAGAAATTTAGCTTTACAAGCAACTTTATAAGCATCAAACTCTCTTTTAGTTGTAATAAGATTAGAAGAAAGTTCTTCCTTTTCTTTTGAAATAATTGAAAGTTGATTTTTAAGCATCTTAATTTCCTTTTTCAATTTTGAGCACTCTATCTTTTTATCATCATAACTTTCTAAAAGTTCAACAAAAGCATGATCTAGCATTTCTCTACTTATTTCATTTTCAACATCAAGTGGTTGAGAAGTTACCATGGGTGTGTTTGCCATGAAACACATATTTGTCGTGTCGACCTTATCTTCTGATTCACTTTCCAAATCCCAAGTAGCTTTTTATACCTTCTTTTCAACTGGCCTCTTTTGCTTCAAGGAGGAGATCATCTTTTTCTTAAAATCGGGGCAATTGGCCATGATGTGACCGGGTTTCCGACAGTTGTAGCATATGATTCTTTTCTCCTCCTTCCCTTCCATTTGTCTTCTATAATTGAGCTTATTCCTGCGGTATATTCTCTTTGCATTTCTTACAAAGAGAGATAGCTCTTCATCATCTTCTTCATCTTTTTCGTCATTGTAGTTGGAAGAGGAAGACTTGAAAGTTATGGACTTCTTCTTTTGAGGTACCACTTCTTCTCTTGCCTTCTTCTCCATCTCATGAGTCTTAAGGTTTCCAATAAGACTTATGAGATCCATCTCATCTTTGTCATTCAACTCCTTTAAGGTGGTAGCCTTGATCTCCCATGACGAAGGAAGAGCTCGAATCACTTTGCGCACCTTTTGGTCGTTGCTTATATCATCTCCTAGAGAAGAAAGAGCATTAGTAATCTTAGTAAACTTGGTAATCATAGTATCAATAGACTCATCTTCAAGCATTTTAAAACTTTCATATTGGGAACACAAGAGATCTACTTTAGCTCTCTTGACTTGTGATGTCCCCTCATGAGTGACCAATAAGTGTTGCCAAATCTCATAGGCGGATTTGTAATGTATAACCCGTGTTAGATCATCCTCATTCAAGGTGGTGAGAAGGGAATTTTGAGCCTTAGAATTAGTCTCATATTCCTTGTAGGTAAATTTAGACCATGTGTTTTCCTCACTATCGGGTCTACTATAAGGCTTGGTCAAGGATTTAGCAACTAAACTACTTAGAGATTGTAGAAAATAGTCCTTCTAACTTTCCAAATGGGGAAGTTGAGTCCGTCAAATTTAGGAGGGGTCTTAATGTTGTCGGCCATCTTTACTCCTGTATGAATGAAAGTATGCAAATAGTGATTAGCAAATTTTAGGATCTCTCTAAGGATGTGAAGCCAAAAACTAGAGTCCTAGCTCTGATACCAATTGAAATCAACTAGAGGGGGGTGAATAGGTGATAATTCTATTCAATGCACAAATAAAATGTTGTGATTCAACGATCACCCAAAATAAGACAAGAAGCCGAATACCCCATGAAGGGCTCTAAACTCCTTCCTCGTGATTCCTCTAGATAAGAGTTTGAGATGCGTATTGCAATCTTGTTGTATGAGTATTGATCGACAATATAGCAATGAATATGAAGCAAGTGAATGTAGCAATGATATAAAGCAAGGAATTAAAGCAAGTAAACCAATCGCAAACACAGAGAATTTTTCTGAGATTCGAGCACCTAGCTCTACGTCCCCGCCTTCACCCAGAAGGATTTCTAACCACTATAACTTCCACAAAGGATTACAATCATACCGGAGTACCCAACTCCTCAATCACAAATACAAGTATCTCTTGGTGATCAAAAGACCACAAACCCTCTTTTGAAAAATCTTTTTCCCTTACAAAAATCCTATAGAACAATGTGTAAGATTGAAGCTCAAGTATTGTAAGTGAAAAAGAAAATGAATTTGAAGAGAGTTTTGAATCAAAAACTTCAGAAAAGAGAGAGATTTTTCAGCATAAAAACAGAGAACAAAAACTTCTTTTGAGAGCTTTAAACTTGAATATTTTTGCAAATGCATTTTATGAAAACCTTAACCCTAATCAACCTTATTTATAGGATAGAGCTAGGAATTAAAGAGTAAACTAATACAATAAGTAATTAGGAAATATTTGATCCAAAAATCAGCCCCTAAACTCGTTTAGAGACAAAACAAACAATTAAAAACGTGTTAAAAATATAGCCGTTAAGGCTGAAATACAGCCTCGGTCGACCGGCCGGTCGACCGGCTTTTTAAAAAATTTAGCCGTTGCCGGCCCACGATCGACCGCCCGGTTTACCGAAACAAACAGAGAGTTGATTTCTTTCAGTCGGTCGACCGAAATGGGGTCCGGTCGACCGGTAAACGTGCACACATGCACGCACCCAACGGTCAGAAGTCTGATCGACCAGTAGGTCGACCGATCTGACCTGAAACAGAGCCGGTTGACAGCCCAGTCGACCGTAACAGGCCAAAAACTGATTTTTGAAATTTTTTTTTTTGAAGAGATCTTGATAGTTTTCAAAATAGTTTTGATCAAGACTAGGTATTACTATCAAAATGGAGTTTGTAAGTAATAAACTATATTTAAAAATATTTTGTATACATATATAGGAGAAATTTCTTTTAGATAAGACATGCGCACAAAAACTAGTGTGCAGGAAATTTGAGCTTCAAACCTATTTACTATTCTTTAACAAACTATAAAACTAAAAACTAAACTAATGAAATATCTGAGCCACAATGAAGTCCCGAGCCATGATATGCCACGCTAGCGCCTTCTCTTTTATGAACACTTCCTCTTGCGCCATTAGCCTTATTAACACCATAAACCTAGGAAACCTTGCAATAGCTAAGCAATGGCTATCATAAATGGTACTAACCTGAAACTCATCTTAAACAAACTTATTAGTATCATATAGCTTCTATGTGTTTTGTTATCATCAAAACTTAAACAAATGGAGAGTGTAACCTTTTGGGCCAACAATAATGAATGTGCAATATTAGCGACCGATCAAGTAGCTAAATTTTTTTTCTGGGCTCACTATTGTTCCTCTCTTCGATCCCTCTTCTTTTTGAATGATATTTATGTAAAGACCCAATGGAATCATATGCATGCATAAACTAAACCTTTCTTCTTTGAAAGTGTTCTTGAAGGCACATGAGGATGGGTTTAGATTTCTAAACTTCTACTTATTTTAAAACATCTCTTGAACTTGTTTTATTTCATACTTGAAATACTTGATGATTTAACATTCAATTCAAGATGATTTCTTAAAGAAAAGAGTTAACTTCTTCAAACTATCTTATTTGCTTTGCTTAAAACTTTCTAAACTCAAGCTTAAGTTTTTACCTATGATCAAGTTGAGGCACTAAGAATTTCAAGAGAAGAACACATCGTTGAGTAGTGAGATAGTGAGCCAGATCTTCTTATATTAAATACAGCAAATCACTCTTCAAGCTTTTCAAAAAATCACCTTTTCCAAAGCCTTCTCTAAGTTTGCTATTTTTATTTTAATCATTTCCCTTCTCTCCATTCTCTTTTTCAATTTATTAAAAAAAAAAGAAAGAAAGACACCAACTCCATTCTTTATTACTAAACAAAACACCGAAAAGCTTCTATCGCATTCCTCCTCATGGACACGACCCGTTAGCCCAAAGCTACACGGTAATTCTTATCACTTTCATTTCACGATCAATGCCTGATAGAGGTTAAATCTGCACAGAAAAATAAATAATTTTGGAACTTAAGAATAGAAGTGCAAGGTACTCAATACTACCGCGATAGCAAGTGTCTATACAGGTCGTGATCCACTAGGAGGGACTTGCCATCCGCTATTAGTTCACTAAAAATGGTTAAAGTTCTTCTCTTAGTTCTTGTAAAGAAAAAGAAAAAGAATCTGTATTGTTAAGTTAAGAAGAAAGTGGTAGATTGAGAAGGTGGAGAAAATAAAAAATGGGTTTATACAAAAAAAAGTGAAAATAGCAAAGAGTTTGTATTTTTGAATTCTTTTTCTAGACATAGAAATGAGAATAAAGAAAAGCAAAATAATACACTTACCTCTTCGGCATTTTCTTACCTTCGATTCGTATCGACGATGCACCTTGGCTTGAAGGTGAACGAAGCATGATATATAGGATCTTTCCCATTCCCGTTCTAAACTAGAAAAGAAGAAGCAAGCTACAATAACATAGAAATGGCTATCCATCACCATAAGCCATCAACGACACCTACAAGGGCAAGGTAAATTCGAGACTATCAGAGTCATTTGGATTTATAAACACAGAAGAAAGAAGTAAAAGAAAAAAAGAGTAAAGAAGAAAAGGAAACTATGATTTGATTCAAATAATAATAAATGAAAAGAAGACTTACTTACACTGGTGTTACCCTTAGTACAAGCTTCACTCTCATTTCTTCATTAAACTCTCCTCACTTCTCAGTTACATAAAAAAATAAAAAATATATAAACAAAAAGTAAAAATCTAAGTTACAAACAAAAGTACATATTAGCCTATACTTTCTGCTGAATCGTCTCCTGTAGCCTCAGAATTTGCAGGTATTTATAGTAAAAAGAGGAAGAGCATCTGAAGATAGGGGAGCAAATGCTTCCCCTCATCTCACCATACAGCCGTGATCTATGGCTTTGGCTGCGGATTCATGGCCTGGATATGGCCAATTAATTACATCCACAGGGAGCAAATCGTGGGTTGACTCATTTTTCCTTTTATCTAGCTTGATTTTCTGTTTGATCTGCTGATTTTGATGATTCTTTGTTGATTTTCGGTTAACTAATTGGGTCTATGAAAATTTGAGTTTAACCAGTCTTCATTTAGTGTTATCTTACTTTATATACACTATCTTCAGCTGAAATTGCCTTATCTCTTTGATTCAAATTTCAGTGGGCTTTGAGCTTGTTTTCTCTCTACTTTCATTTAGTAAAGGCCCTGCAAAAAATTACACAAAAAAGATAATTAAAGCAGAGTTTATTAAACAATAAATATGGGAATGAGATAATAAATATGCAATATCAGTGACCGATCACACCCCACACCTATCTTTTGCTCGTCCTTGAGCAAAACAAAAAAGTGAAACGAAGATAACCTAGTCTAACTCACTTTCATAGGAATCACGATTGTACTTAGCATGTGAAAGAAGCTATTAAACCTCTTGGTTACCCCTAGAGAATGAGTTTTGTCTCATGAGAGTTTTCAGTGGATTATACCCACAAAATCTATAAAGAAAGAGAAACTAAGTGTTAGTATTTTCGAAAAGCATTTTGGAATGAAAGAAAATATTTGAAGTATTATTGTAAGAGTTAAGTGATCGATAAGTTATAAGAAAACCAATTTTTTATTCCTAAACTTAGTTTCTATTCAAAAACTTGCAAGATAAGGAGTCAAATTGTATTTCTTATCTAGTCTATTACTTTATCCTAAGTCATATGCACCTTCGTGGCCGTGAGATTTTGGCTCTGGGGTTCTTTAACTCTAACTATTATGCCTTATTTTTCATATTTTCTATGGTAGTATTTCTTAGTCTATTAGGCTTTCTGATCTATCCATGTAACGAGCCTTTAGTTGGTGACTCCCAAACCGAACGGTCTTAGGCACCGGGTGAGAAAATACTTTAAGGACTGAAGGATTCGAGCAAATAAGGACACAAAACTAAGGGGTTTTATTTATAAGATAGACCAATTTTAGGCGTGAATACTTATGCTTTATAAGGCACAAATACCCAGATTAATCAGAGAATTATATATATATATATATATATATATATATATATATATATATATATTCTTGTTTTTATAAAGCATAATGTGTAAGTATATAAAGGATGCATATTTCATTAAGGTAAAAATCAAGATTAAATTACTTTTTCAAATTTTCTTTCTAACCTTAGAAATCAAACAAATAATCTTATTTTGACCAAGTATAAGAGATCCTAATTATGATTCTCCTATTCCTTAAAGTTAACTTAATTTCTTACAAAAAATAGGTCAAAATATTGTTTCTTTTTTTAAAAAGTTTTTTAAAAGCAAAGAAAATGTTAAATTTTTATCTTATTTTTAAAAAAAACCTATATTATGTTAGAACCTTCCCCCACACCTATCTCACACATTGTCCTCAATATATGAATGAATGCATAAATGTATGAAAAACAAGAAAGGGAAGAAAAATGTTACCTCAAAGAGGTAGTTCCGGTGGTGGTCGGATTGGGCCAGCATTGTTACCCAATCAAGATAATGTGGTGGTTCACGAAAATCACCTTATTGACCTTTTTTTTATTTACATATTTACAATCTCCAATATGAATAGAATCATGAATGATCCTATTATAAAATTTATTCCCTTTACATGACCAGTCTTGAAAAATCATCGCAGAGTCATTATGATCTATACCTATGTCCAATAAAAGAATGTGATTTGGTGGAATTGTTGACTTGGGTTCAAGAGTGATAGGTTCGAGAACCATTACTAACTTGAAAAAATCAACTTTAGGTTCGAGAGTCAGTTTTGATTAAAGAGTTGAATTCAAATCAAAGAACTTAATTTTACATTCATTTTTCATTAATGAAATGTGACTATTGATCGGGGGAAAACCGCGCACAAAAAGTGTATGTTTTGAAATCGATATTTAAAGCCTGTGCGCTTTGGCTTCCTCGATACTTCCGTTATAGCATGAGGCTATAACGAGTCGAATCCACAAGGACAGGAGGCGATAGAAGCTTTAGCGGTTGATTCACGTGTGTGTTAAAAGTTCTTCAATGTTTAAAAAAATGAAAAGAAAAGAAAGCAAAGAATGAAATTGAAGTACAGTGAAACACAAAAAACTGAGAAACATAGAAAAGAATATATTTGTATTTTTTGTGGTATATCTAAAATAAAGTGAAAAAGAAAAAAAACTCATGGCTACTAACTACAAATGACTCCACTAACATGCTAACTTCTTAGTGATAGTTGCCTCACATGTATTCTTGGCAATCACTAGTCCTTTTGGTTCAAGAGCATTTCAAAGCATGACCCATATGTAACTCATCACATCCCAACTCAACAAAATAAGTGCAAGCTACACTTAAACCATCAAAACTAAAAGTAAGCATGGAGTAAAGTAATGTTAGCATATTAGAGAGTTAGAAAGTTGGAGTGTTAGATCCATCATCATTAGCCATCAATGGCTCATGCAAGAATAAGGCTAAGTAGAGGCTATTAGATTCATGTGGATTATCAAGTAAGAAGTTAGCAAGTTATCGGTTAGTAGCTAGTTACCATGAGAGAAAAGTTAACTGCACATGTAAAAGGAGTTAGAGAGAAGAAAGCAAATATAGGATAAGAGAGCCCTTTTCATAAATTGTCACCTTCTATTACAAGCACTCTTGCTTCCTCACCATGTACCACTCTCTCTCCTATTACAAGATCTAAAAGAAATGAAAAATACAAAGGAAAAAGATTACTAACCTAAACTAAACTACCCTATACTACAACATGGAAGAAACTATACTAAACTCTGCATATCTGCTAAAGGAGAACCCCAGAGGTATTTATAGGCACCAGGGGAAACGGGGGCCAGGCTGGCAACAGCTGGCCAGAAGCACGGGTTCAGTCGCGCCCGTCGGTCGTGGAAACGCAGCCTAGGCTGCGTTTTCGCGGCCCTACTAAGGCCGCGCGCTGTCCCGTCTGTCCCCTATCAGATGGAAGTTTAGGTTTCTGGTTTTGGGCCCCTGGTTTTGATGAATCAGCTCTCCAAAGTCAATGGCTATTAATGTAGGCTTTTAATCACCAATTAAATGGTGATTTAGGGCCTTCTTCTTCATTTCATGCAATGGACCTAGAAACATGCAAGAAAGGTATTATTAGCAGAATTTAATATTAAATAAATGTGAAGATGTGACATGAAATATATAGTTTTAGAGACTAATCACACCCCCATACTTATCTTTTACTCATCTCGAGCAAAACAAAAAACTAAAGGAATTATTATACCACTTTCGAAGGTGACGCGATTGCATTGAGCTTGTGCAATAAGTCATTAAACCTCTAGGTTTCCCCTAGAGGAGGACTTTTATCTCCTGAGGGTTTTCAGCAGATTACATCCACAAAATCTATAAAGAAAGAAATCAAATGTTAGTATTTTGAAAACACATTTTGAAAATAGAGAAAAGTGTTGAAGTATTTTTGCGAAAATATAAGTGATCTAAGGTCAGAGGTTAACCAGAAAATGTTCTTCATTAATCTAAATCAAAATGTAAAATTTTGTTATATATTACATGTAATAATTTAAAATTGAATTGACTCTTTGAACTTTCATAAAATTGTTAGAAAAATATGCACTTTGTGAACTGTAAAGATTTTTAGGATATTGAGTCAAACTTTCATGCCATTGATTTGTGTATTTTTAATTTTTTTTCTTCCCTTAGTTTTCTTAGGATTTCTTATTTACCCGGGTAGTGAGCTTTTAACCGGTAACTCCCAAACCAGATGATCTTAGGGCACCAGATGAGAAAAAATCCTTCAGACTTAAAGACTCGAGTAAACAAGGGCACAAAACTAAATGGGATTATTTATTTTTGTCCACCATTTTAAGCGTGAATAATTATGCTTCCTGAGGCACAATTATCCAACTTCAATAAGTAGTTTTTATTATCATCAATTTTTTAATATATTTTTTATTACATTTTTAGTCACAATCTCAAAATTTGTGTAAGTGTGAAGTGCATAAATCTAAGGCAGAAAATTCAAAATCAAATTATCTTTTCAATTTTACTTTCTTATCCTAAAATTTAAACAAGATCTATTATTTTGACTCAGTTTAAAATTTTAAAATTTTAGGTCTTCCTAATTCCCAAGATAATCTTAATTTTCTCAAAAATAAATCAAAACTATTTATCATATTTCAAAAAGTTTTGTAAAAAGAAAAGAAAAAGTTATTTATACAAAAGAAAATTTTAAAAAGTTCCTAAAAAGAAGTGCAAAAGAAAGAAAATTTAAAACTACCATGTTAGTAAACCCTCTCCCACACTTGTCTCATGCATTGTCCTTAATGCATCATGAATGTGTATATACACGAAACAAATGGAAAAAGAAGGAAAATTACCTCATGGTGGTGGCTCTGGTGGTGGTCGGATTGGGCCAAGCGTTGTTGCCCAATCAAGATATCGTAGATCTTGCAGAAACCCACCAGTGACCTATCTAGTATGACCCAGTAAAAGAATGATTAATGAATGGTCTTTAAAAAATTATCCCCATCTAATTTTCAATTTTTAAAAATAAGTACTGAGTAATTTTCTTTAACATCCTTATCCAACAATGAAGTGTGATTTTGGAAGATGAGTGATTTGGACTTAAATGAAACAGGAGTAAAAACTGACACCGACTCGGGAATTTGACTCAGATCAAGTTGAGAGTCAACAATGAGAGTCAAAATTGATTCAAAAACAGGGTCCAAACCAAAGAATTAATGTTCACACACTTTCTCCATCAATGAAGTGTGATCATATGATATTGGTGATTCAATTTCACGGTGTATAGGTAAAGGATTCAATGTTGATTCTGAAATAGAAAAAAAAATCTAGTAAAGATACCGGAGTCATTATTGAATCAAAAAGTGAAATGGAATCACTAACATAAGCCTTAAGATCACTTTCAAGCTCAAGTTCAATTTCGGGAAAAGGATAACATGCCAAAACGTCAAGGTGGTTCTCAAAATTTTGGGCAAGTTCAAATGGATGCAACGAAATTGAATCTTGATTTTTGTCCATGGAAGGAATGTGAATGGGTGAAATGATCGATTCATGTTCAGAAAGTATTAAAATCAAAACTGGCTCGAGAACGTCACTTAGTTCATGTAACACTACAGGAGTCGATATTGATTCCATGAATGGACTCAAATCTCTAACTTAAAGCTCAAGTTCACATTCATCTTCAAGTTCAATTTTTAGAAATGGATAACTTGCCAAAGTATCAGGAATTGGATGTTGGTCTAATTCAGGTTGGTATGATGAAATTGAAGCTGGATTTCTAAATGGCAAGATGCTTGAGTCATATGAACATCTGATGGACATGAAAACTTATTCATATTTTGTATTATTCGCTCGGTCTCTTGCACGAATTACATAGTCTTTTCCCATAATGATTTTCCTTTGAGTTGTTCTGGAAATGAACTACATGAACTTTGAAATTTTTATGGACATGATTAGGCTACCATTTTTTCAAATTATTTTTGGGCCTCTAGCACTTCTTCGGCCTCTATCACTTCTTTCAAACTCCTTTCCAATGATGATTTTTCTTCAATTGGTGGTTCAGGAAAAGAAGTATATGAATCAAAATCGGGGAGTGAGTATTGTGGACAAGATGGTTGAAAATTGGATTAGGGGTAGGTGGATCCCCATGAACTCTATCAAGAGTGAAAATTATTTTGAAAATTATAGTCATATGATTGGGGATATGGGTCATATTGAGTCAGATAATCCCAACTCGGCATATATGATTCGTTCATGTTGTATATGAAAGTACACCTAGAGGGGGGGTGAATAGGTGTACGGCTAATCTAATGAACTAAATGCGAAAATTAAAAACTTAATTGCAACATTACTTAATGCAACCAACGAGTGTAGCCGAATTCCCGTGAAGGCTCTGGACTAACTCATCTTGATTCCTCTAAATAAGAGTTGAGACGCTATATGAAGCTCTCGTGGTTAAGCACAAGTGAGGCACACACAAACAAGCCAAGCAAATAATGTATGTATGACAATATGAATGATGCAAGGCACAATAGTAAAGAGAGAGTTAGAGTCAATGGATCAAACGCAAACACCGAGATTTGTTTCAAGGTTCAATCACCCAGCTCTACGTCCCCGCCTTCACACAGAAGGATTTTCACTAACTCGTCCACAAAGGACTCCCACACAGGGAACCTCTACTGAGTATTTGGGGCAATACACTAACCGGGAGTACACAACTCCTCTCTCGATTACAAACAAAACCTCTCACTAGATGCTAGGCACAAAGCCACCAATATCAACCTCACAAATGAGGGATAGGCACAAAGCCAATACAACTAATCAACCCTCACTAGAGGGATAGGGCACAAAGCCACCACTCCAAAATCAACCTCTACCCAAGAGGGATACCATAAAGTAGGAGGGTTTACAACTTAGTGATCAAAAGATCACAAACCAATTCTTTTTCACAAAAACAAAAATCCTATAGAGAGGATAGAATGATATAGCTCAAGTGTGAAAAATCAAGATGTTGGAAAACAAATCACAAGGAAAAATACTTGGGAAAATAACTTAGTATTTGATAGAAATGAAGAACAAAGCAAATATCCCAAATCTATATTTTTCTTTGATTTTTCTAACTCTTGAAAACAAATAAAGAATGATCTTTAAAACTAATAAACTCTTATGACAACTTGCTTTTAAAACACTAGAGAATAGGTAAATTTTTGCTCTTGAAAATCTTAACCAAAACCCACTTCAAATGGGGTATAAATAGCCCCAAAACAGATTTGCCCGTTGGCTGCTGACTAGGCCAGAATTGGCCTTCCGGTCGACCGGCAGGTCGACCGGCCAACGGTCAAATTTTTTGACCGTTGAGCCTTCCGGTCGACCGCCCGGTCGACTGGGCTCTTAACCAGAGAGCAACGGCTCTCTGGCCGGTCGACCGCCCGGTCGACCGAGGTAACCCGAGAGTGGGTTGCCTTCAGTCGGTCGACCGGCCCAAGGGGCTGGCTGCGTGCACGTTCTTGTGCACGTCCGGTCGACCGGCTCCTGGTCCAGTCGACCAGTCGGTCGACTGCCAGAGCCTGGCAGAATTATTTTAGGACTTAAAACCTGGGTTTATAATTACCAAATAAATCCCATAAAATTTTAAAAATCCACAAAAATAGTTTTATTATAATACTTTGATATACAAACATGTGTGAAAAAATTCAACATATATTTCAAACAATTTGAACCATTTTTTTGTTATGGAAATTTTGCCGAAAACCAAATTTTGTATTTTCCAAAACTTGGATTTTTGAGATGAAAAATTGTTTTGTTCAAAACTCATCCAAATACAAAAACATGATACTTAAACAACTTGAAGCATGTTTTATATGGATATAATCCAAAATACATGAAATAGATATATATCAATGTTTTTGACTTTAAATCCAAAAATATGTTTTGTTAAAATACCAAAACTTCAAACTCATGAAATAGACTATCAAACTAAGTTTATTTAAATAGTTGAAGCATACATGTATATAGAACAAATCTAATATACATTAAACCATGTAAACTTGTTGATTCTATCTATTCAAGAAAACTAAGATCGGTTAAACCAAAGACCGAAAACCAAAACCAAAACATAAAACGTGTGTGTTGTGAACTTGAGCATATCACACTATCTAACTTTACAATGGATCTAAAACAAAAAATAAACTATGTACCGAGATCTTCTTGTAGAGCGCCGTCTCCAAATCGACTCGATCTAAACGTGATCCACCGAGCTTGACTCCAACGAGTGCTAGATATGAACTTTGACGCTCGGGCTATTGAATCACCATGTGAAAAGCTCCGAAACACCTTTGTTGAAGCTAATCACCTACTAATATCTTGATTAAGCATCTGAAACTAAACATCACAAGAATATTAGTAAACATAACTACATGAGTTAATCATCATCAAAACTACAGTGGAAGGCCTCTGGGCCAACAATCTCCCTCTTTTTGATGATGACAAAACTCATGGAGTTATATATGCATGGATTAAAGTTAAGCTTCAAAGAAGCTCCCCCTTAACTCATGCATAGCAATAAACATAAGATATTCAATGAAGCACATGATGTTAAACAAATGTATGCATCAATTACGAGAGAGAAACATGTATAAAATAAATATATATTTCAAAAACGTTCTCCCCCATTTAGTTTTAAATTCTCAAAATCATTTTTCTCATATACTCTCAAAATCATTTTTCTCATATATTTATTGTTTATTATAAGATGCAAAAAGTCAATATATGCAAAAAGACAAATATGCATATATAAACTTAAAATCTTTCTCCCCCTTTTTGTCAATCATCAACAAAGGGGTCAAAGAAAACAATATTCTCCCCTTTTTGTCTTAAACACAAAAAAAATATCAATAAGGGGTGAAATCAAAACAAAACTTTCTTGATACCTATTGTAAGAAAAAAATATATCAAATTAGTGCATCATGATATCAAAGAGATATACCAATTGAAAGTACATAATGTGGTACATAAACAAATATAGATTTAAATACCAATTGATACCAATTGTAAGTAAATACTGAAAACACCTAGAGGGGGGGTGAATAGGTGTAATTGCTAATCTAACAATCTTTTTAAAATTAAGATGAATGAATGATGCAACGATCTCTCAAAACAAGACTAAGAGCCGAATACCCCGTGAGAGGTTCTGAACTCCTTCCTCCCAATTCCCCTTGAATGGGTTAGAGGTGCGCAATGCAACCTTGTTGTATGAGAATTGATCGACAAAATATCAAT
Source organism: Agave tequilana (assembly GCA_038442645.1). Lineage (NCBI taxonomy): Eukaryota > Viridiplantae > Streptophyta > Magnoliopsida > Asparagales > Asparagaceae > Agave > Agave tequilana. The sequence continues at coordinate 44,048 of JAVJIF010001266.1, forward strand.
GAATGAATAATAGGCAATGATGAAGAGCACACAAGATATCACAAGTAGAGGAAGCAAAAATACTTGAAGCAATAAGCAATAGAGAGCAATTGAAAGTAAAGCGAAATAGAGAGCAAGAGCAAAAGACAACCGCAAACACAAGTATTTGTTTCGAGGTTCGAGCCACCGCTCTACTCCCCGCCTTCACCTCCGTGAAGGGTTTCCACTATCCACCGAGGACGCTTACAACGGTCTACCGAAGACCTGAGTACCGAGCTCCACCAATTACAATAACCTCTACCGAAGAGGTGTCACCACAAGAACAAGAAGAGGAACAAGTAACCAAAGTGATCACAACAAGATCACTAAACTCTTTTACAAACTCTCACTCTTTTACAACTTCCTTAAAGAATGAGTAAGGGATTTTTGGCTCTAAGAAGTGTAGTGAGAAAAACTCAGTTGTAGAGATGATTTTTGCTGGAGAACACAACTGAAAAACTAGCTCAAGAAAGAGTTGAAAATGAAGAGCTTAAACACTTTTCTTCTCTTTTGAAAACTATGAAAACTTGAGGATTTTTCTTGGTCTTTTGTAAGAGACTCTTCTCCTCTATTTATAGGGAGAGAAATAGGTTAAAAACAATTTATTTTAAGCTTATTTGCTCTGAAAAAGATCTCCAAATCCTCAGAAAAAGTCTGCCAAAACAGATTAAAAAGACAGATTTTAGAATTGCACAAAAGAGGAAAGAGCCGTTGGGCTTTTGCAGGCTTGGCGGTCGACCGGGCCGGTCGGCCACCAGCTCTGCTGGCAAAGAGCCGTTGGGCTCGGGTCGACCGGTCCGATCGACCGTCCTCTAAGAGAAAACATAGTTTTCTTCGGGCGGTCGACTAGGACGGTCGACCCAGAAAACCCGAGAGCAACTGCTTACAGTCGGTCGACCCGGGCGGTCGGCCGACAGACGTGCACAAACGTGCACGTCCTGGCACTGGCGCCGGTCGACCGTGCCGGTCGGCGGTCAGCCTGAAACAGGAAAAACAGCAGGATTATGAGGTTGGAAAATTTTGTAAAGAAAGGAAAGCTAAGTAATATGCTGGAAAGAGTATACATACATGATCTAAACATGATATAAGTCTTTGTAAAACTTGGAGTCATGTATAATTGTCAAGTCATGAGAAAAACTTAGAAACAAAAACTTGAAAACTTGTATTGTTGAAAATGTGTGTCTGTATCCTAGAGCCAATTTCCAAAACTCAAACTTTAACAATCTAATTCTTACAATGGTTCTAAGTACTACAAGTGCTTCAAGAGGGCTTTTCACCATAAGGTCTTCAACACTTGATTCTTGAGCCCAATTTGAGTTGACTTGAGTCCAACACATTTGTTTATAGGAAATAAACCTTCTAGATGAGTTAGATCCCTGAAACACACTTAACCAATAAACAATATTAGTACAAATAACTAATATGTTTTGTAATCATCAAACACACTAAACATGGGTGATTGTAACCTTGGGCCAACAATCTCCCCCTTTTTGATGATGACAAAACATATAGGTTATTTAAACAAAAATGGAAGAAGAGCTTTAAAAGCTCCCCCTCAAATAATGCTATGTATCAATAATGCTATGAAAGGCTAAATACATAAGGCATTGGAAACACATAGTTTTGTCAAAAACTCAAATACATCAAAGTAATACACCATAAACAAACAAAACAACAAACAAACTTATACTTTTTCTCCCCCTTTTTGTCATACATCAAAAAAGGGTTAAACAAAACAAAACAAAAGAGATTTTTCTTTAAGAATCCATAATGCAAACATTCAACTCACCACAAATAAAGGAAAATCTAGCATAATCTAATGGTTTAGTAAAAATATCGGCAAGTTGAAAATCGGTAGAAACATAATCAATATCAATATCACCTTTCTCATAATGATCTCTAAGAAAGTGATACCTAATTTCAATGTGTTTGGTTTTACTATGTTGATTTGCATTCTTTGTCATGTGAATTGTACTAGTATTATCACAAAATATTTTAACATGATCAAAGTGTAAATCATAGTCGAGGAGAGTATGTTTCATCCAAAGAACTTGTGCATAACAAGCTCCGGCTGCAACATACTCCGCCTCGGCGGTTGATAGGGCTACCGAATTTTGCTTTTTGGAAGACCAAGATACAAGACAATTACCTAAGAATTGACATGTGCTCTTCCTGTCTACCCTACAACCCGCATAGTCGGCATCTGAAAAACTCTTCATATCAAATAGTCCAGTTTTCGGATACCACAAACCCATTTCAATAGTGCCCTTAAGGTATTTAATAATGCGTTTTACCGCTACTAAATGAGACTCCTTAGGACATGATTGAAAACGAGCACAAAGACAAACGGAAAACATGATATCCGGCCTACTAGCCGTCAAATACAATAAACTACCTATCATGCTACGATAAAGTTTAATGTCTACACTTTTACCTTATTCATCCTTATCAAGCTTGGTAGTTGTTGCCATGGGAGTTTTGCTCACTCTAGCGCCTTCAAGTCCGAATCTCTTGATGAGTTCCTTTGTGTACTTGGCTTGATTGATGAAGATCCCATCCTTCCTTTGCTTGATTTGGAGTCCAAGGAAATAGTTGAGCTCCCCCATCATAGACATTTCAAATTCATCCTTCATGCATGATTCAAAAGCTTGGCAAAGAGATTCATTAGTAAAACCAAAAATAATATCATCTACATAAATTTGCACAATAAGAATGTCATTTTCTACATGTTTTGTAAACAAAGTGATGTCAATTTTACCTTTCTTAAAACTATTTGAAATCAAAAATGAAGAAAGTCTTTCATACCAAGCCCTAGGGGCTTGTTTTAAACCATAAAGAGCTTTATCTAATTTAAACACAAAATCCAGATGTGTAGGATCAACAAACCCCGGGGGTTGTTCAACATACACCTCCTCTTCAATAAAACCATTTAGAAAAGCACTTTTGACATCCATTTGAAACAATTTAAAATCTTTATATGAGGCAAATGCTAGTGTCATTCGTATGGCTTCAAGCCGTGCTACGGGTGCAAAGGTTTCTTCAAAATCGATACCTTCGATTTGAGTGTAACCTTGGGCAACTAACCTAGCTTTATTCCTAACAACGTTACCCGATTCATCCAACTTGTTCTTGAAGATCCACTTAGTACCAATTGTTGGTCTATCGTGGGGCCTAGGAACAAGGTGCCAAACTTGGTTGCGCTCAAATTGATTGAGTTCCTCTTGCATGGCTAGCAACCAATATGAATCGGCCTCGGCTTCGAGGACGTTCTTGGGTTCAACATGAGAAATAAATGCATAATGTCCACAAAAGTCATGAAGTTTAGAGCGAGTGGTTACCCCTTTAGATACTTCACCTATGACGAGGTCCTTGGGATGATGAGGATTGTATCTCCAATCCTTTGGAAGTTGTTGAGTAGGCTCCACTTCAATTGATTGAATCTCATTCCCTTGAGCATCTTCTACTTTAGCTTCACTTCCTTCATCATCCTTTGGCTTGTCTCCCATAGTAGGTGTATCCTCCAAGGTCACTTTCTCCAAGCCTTCATCCAAAGCATCTATTTCTACAACATTCTTAACAAACAAGTTAGATTCTTCAAACTTAACATGTATAGATTCCTCAATAGTCAAAGATGATTTATTGAAGATTCTATAAGCTTTACTAGTATTAGAATAACCCACAAAAATTGCCTCATAAGCTTTAGCATCAAATTTTCCTAAATTATCTTTTGTATTTAAAACAAAACATTTGCATCCAAAAATCTTGAAATATGAAACATTTGGTTTTCTAGAAAAGTACATTTCAAAAGAAGTCTTTGAAGTATTTTTACACAAGAAAACACGATTTGATATATAGCATGATGTATTTACGGCCTCGGCCCACAAATAATGTGGTAGACCATATTCACTTAGCATTATCCTAGCCATCTCTTGTAAAGTTCGATTTTTCCGTTCAACTACTCCATTTTGTTGTGGAGTTCTAGGACAAGAAAGTTCATGCTTAATTCCATGTTCTTCACAAAAAGTGGTAAAGGGTAGGTTAATGAATTCACCTCCTCTATCACTTCTAATTCTTAAAATTGAAACATCTTTTTCTTTTTCAACTCTTTTCTTAAAAGATTAGAAATATGAAAATGCTTGATTTTTGTGTTCAAGAAAGAAAACCCAAGTAAACTGTGAAAAGTCATCAACCAAAACAAATGCAAATCTATTCCCACTTAGACTTTTGGTTTGTGTAGGGCCAAATAGATCCATATGAATTAGCTCCAAAGGACGTGATGTCATGATATCCTTAATTGACTTGAAAGAAGACTTAGTTTGTTTCCCAAATTGACATGCGTCACAAACTCGGTCCTTTTCAAAACTCAAACAAGGAATACCTTTCACCATTTCCTTTGTGTTTAACCTAGATATATGGTCAAAAGAAATATGCCCTAATCTTCTATGCCACAACCAAGAGTCATCATCGAGGGCTTTTAAACAAGTAATATTACAAGACATATTAGACATATCTATCATATAAACATTACTTTCACCAAAACCGAAAAACACACAAGTATTAGAAATTCTATCAATTACTTTACAAGCTACATTATCAAAAACTACATCAAAACCTTTATCACAAAGTTGACTAACACTCAAGAGGTTATGCTTGAGGCCATCAACTAAAACAATATTCTCAATTAAAGGGGATGTGCCGAGTTTTACATTACCAATACCGATGATTTTACCCTTGGCATCATCTCCGAAGGTGACGGTGCCACCTTCATGGTATCTCGATAGGGTTGCAAAGTTATTGATGTCCCAAGTCATGTGCCTTGAGCAACCACTATCAAGATACCACAATCCTCTACGTCGTTGGGCCTTGGAAGGTACCTATATCATTTAACAAAATTGTTGACTTTGGTACCCAAATTTTCTTGGGTCCTTGAAAGTTAGTGTTTCGAACCCAAACATTATGACAAGATGCACTTAATCTATCATAGCAAAAATTAGCTAAGTGCCCTTTCCGCCCACAATGTGAACATGAGAACACTCTTCCATACATAAATGCATGATGTGTGTGTGAAGTGTGAGCATGTCTTGGGGATTTGCCACGATGTAAAGGTTGTGTGGTATGAACATGAGCATGAGCATGGTAAACATTTTTATTAGGGGCTTGTTTCTTAGGAAACATGGCCTCTATCTTCTTCTTATCAAACGCACAATTTTTCAAAACAATTCCTAATGAGTCTATTCTTTCTTTAAGCTTGGTAATCTCATTAGAATCAATTAGTGGGGACTTGCCTTTACAAGAAAGCTTATATTTGTCAAAATCTTTTTGGGTGGAAACAAGAGTGGAAAGTAATTCACCTTTTTCTTTAGAAAGAGTAAAAACTTGATGATTAAGAGATTCATTTTCCTTTTTCATTTTTAAATACTTTTTCTTAAGAAAATCATAGTTATGTGATAATTCTACAAAAGCTTCTCCTAATTCATCCATGAAAAGTTCATCATTAGGAGAAGTGGAAGAGGTTACCTTACTTGTGCTTTCATTTGCCATGAAGCACATGTTGGCGGTGTCGATTTCCTCCTCGGATTCGCTCTCGGAATCCCATGTAGCTTTCATTGCCTTCTTCTTGTAGGGCTTCTTGGAGGTGGAAGGCTTTACTTTATCCGGACACTCCGCCACTATGTGTCCCGGCTTTTGACAATTGAAGCAAATAATCTTTCTTTCTTCTTTACCTCCTTGCCATCTCCTTCTTCCTTGAAATTTAGCCTTGTTGTACATCCTGCGGACGTTCTTCACAAGAAGTGAGAGCTCTTCGTCATCTCTTCTTCTTCATCGTCTTCGTCGGAGTGTGTGGATTGACTTTTGAAGGCTATTGTCTTCTTCTTGGAAGGAGCCATGTCCTCCCTCAGTTTCCTCTCCATCTCATGGGTTTTGAGGTTCCCAATGAGACCAATTAGCTCCATCTCCTCCTTGTCATTGAGTTCCTTCAAGGTGGTTGCTTTTACTTCCCATGAAGGAGGAAGAGCCCGGATGATCTTTCTAACTCTTTGATCGTTGTCGATAGCATCACCTAGAGAAGAAAGTCCATTAGTGATCTTTGTAAATCTTGTAACCATATCATCTATGGTTTCATTTTCTTGCATGCAAAAATTCTCATATTGGGACCGAAGAAGGTCTATTTTAGCCCTCTTCATTTGTGAAGTCCCCTCATGTGTAACTAGCAAATGTGTCCAAATTTCATATGCGGACTTGCAATGAATAACTCTAGCTATATCATCATCATTAAGGGCTTGAAGAAGTGCATAGTGAGCCCTAGCATTGGCATCAAATTCTTTGGTCTCTATTTCGAACCAAGTGGATTCATCACCGGGGGGTGCACTAAAGGGTTTGGTCACAGCCTTTGCAACTCGACTACCTAGAGATTGTAAGAAAACGGTCATCTTAACCTTCCATATGGGAAAGTTAAGTCCATCAAACTTAGGGGGTGTCTTAATACCATCGGCCATCTTTACTAAGTGAGAATGAATGAAATGATTAGCAATATTAGGATCTCTCTAGGGTTGTTAAGCCAAGAGCCTAGTAACCAAGCTCTGATACTAATTGAAAAACACCTAGAGGGGGGGTGAATAGGTGTAATTGCTAATCTAACAATCTTTTTAAAATTAAGATGAATGAATGATGCAACGATCTCTCAAAACAAGACTAAGAGCCGAATACCCCGTGAGAGGTTCTGAACTCCTTCCTCCCAATTCCCCTTGAATGGATTAGAGGTGTGCAATGCAACCTTGTTGTATGAGAATTGATCGACAAAATATCAATGAATGAATAATAGGCAATGATGAAGAGAACACAAGATATCACAAGTAGAGGAAGCAAAAATACTTGAAGCAATAAGCAATAGAGAGCAATTGAAAGTAAAGCGAAATAGAGAGCAAGAGCAAAAGACAATCGCAAACACAAGTATTTGTTTTGAGGTTCAAGCCACCGCTCTACTCCCCGCCTTCACCTCCGTGAAGGGTTTCCACTATCCACCGAGGACGCTTACAACGGTCTACCGAAGACCCGAGCACCGAGCTCCACCAATTACAATAACCTCTACCGAAGAGGTGTCACCACAAGAACAAGAAGAGAAACAAGTAACCAAAGTGATCACAACAAGATCACTAAACTCTTTTACAAACTCTCACTCTTTTACAACTTCCTTATAGAATGAGTAAGGGATTTTTGGCTCTAAGAAGTGTAGTGAGAAAAACTCAGTTGTAGAGATGATTTTTGCTGGAGAACACAACTGAAAAACTAGCTCAAGAAAGAGTTGAAAATGAAGAGCTTAAACACTTTTCTTCTCTTTTGAAAACTATGAAAACTTGAGGATTTTTCTTGGTCTTTTGTAAGAGACTCTTCTCCTCTATTTATAGGGAGAGAAATAGGTTAAAAACAATTATTTTAAGCTTATTTGCTCTGAAAAAGATCTCCAAATCCTCAGAAAAAGTCTGCCAAAACAGATTAAAAAGACAGTTTTCAGAATTGCACAAAAGAGGAAAGAGCCGTTGGGTTTTTGCAGGCTTGGCGGTCGACCGGGCCGGTCGGCCGCCAGCTCTGCTGGCAAAGAGCTGTTGGGCTCGGGTCGACCGGTCCGGTCGACCGTCCTCTAAGAGAAAACATAGTTTTCTTCGGGCGGTCGACCGGGGCGGTCGACCCAGAAAACCCGAGAGCAACTGCTTACAGTCGGTCGACCCGGGCGGTCGGCCGACAGACGTGCACAAACGTGCACGTCCTGGCACTGGCGCCGGTCGACCGTGCCGGTCGGCCGGTCAGCCTGAAACAGGAAAAACAGCAGGATTTTGAGGTTGGAAAATTTTGTAAAGAAAGGAAAGCTAAGTAATATGCTGGAAAGAGTATACATACATGATCTAAACATGATATAAGTCTTTGTAAAACTTGGAGTCATGTATAATTGTCAAGTCATGAGAAAAACTTAGAAACAAAAACTTGAAAACTTGTATTGTTGAAAATGTGTGTGTGTATCCTAGAGCCAATTTTCGAAACTCAAACTTTAACAATCTAATTCTTACATTGGTTCTAAGTACTACAAGTGCTTCAAGAGGGCTTTTCACCATAAGGTCTTCAACACTTGATTCTTGAGCCCAATTTGAGTTGACTTGAGTCCAACACATTTGTTTATAGGGAATAAACCTTCTAGATGAGTTAGATCCCTGAAACACACTTAACCAATAAACAATATTAGTACAAATAACTAATATGTTTTGTAATCATCAAAACACACTAAACATGGGTGATTGTAACCTTGGGCCAATAAATACCAATTAAATACCAATTGTAAGTAAATAAATCAAAATTTTTGATATCAATAAAACATACCAATTTTAAGTAAACTTATAGATAATCTTGATACCAATTTGTAAAGATTAGTACCAATTGAAAGTAATTTTTCATTAAAAGCATATGATACCAAAAATAATCAATATCCTTTTTTTTTAACATAAAGTGTGGGAGTAGAATAACAAAACCAATTGAAAGGTGAAATATAAATTTTTCTCCCCCTTTATGAAATACCAAATAAAATGAAGCATAAGCTTATATAAAATATCAATTGAAAAATAATCAATTAAAATATAATAGTCATTTAAGAAATCAAGCTTAGCATAACCAAAATTTGTGCTCAAAGATATAGAGATATAGTAAGCACAAATAAAACATATATATGAGTATACAAAAAGAATGTCAATAGTGATACCAATTGAAAGGATCCAATGGTACCAATTGAAAACATAATAAGATCAAGTGTATAAGTCATATTACCTTCCACCCATTTTATGCACATGTTTAAAAGGATTTTCAATAAGAAGCATACAAGGCATGGTCGCCCAACCAACCGCCCTTGAATGGAAGGGGTTTTCAAAAAAAGGTTTGAAAATATAGTATATTTGAAAAGCTCTACCATAATGAAGAGTACGAACTAGTTTTAAGAAAAATTTGAAAACTAGTACGAAATCCTTCAAGTAAGGAATAAAACAAAATTATATTCCATGAAACATGAAAATCACTCAACAATTGACACTCAAAAGATATAAAGTTCATATATGACTCATGAAAACAAAATCATGAGAAAACCTCAAATAATGTGAGTGTACAAGTTTTGTGTGAAACACATAATCATGAAAATAGTCAATTAGGCTCAATAAGAAATTCCTTAAAACATGAAAATTATCAAAACGATTTAATCTTCAAGGTATATGTATATCATGTTCAAACTAAAGTATACATACATATCCAAATATAACGAGTTTACAAAAGTATATGCATGAACGTAAGTGGCTCAAGGAGGTATATGTATATCTAATAGTTTAGACAAAATGGACATTACATGAAATTAAATATAAACACGAAAAACATGTAAAATGGGGAATACAAGTCAAATGCATGAATCATCAAAACTAGACTATACTAGTACATCTAATGAGTACAAATGAGCGTTCAAGCACAAACATATAATGGTCTATTTGTGGCTCACTAGTTGTACAAGTATATATCCTAATTTTATTGAAAACTAACATTCAAACAAGTAATCAAAACATGAAGTATGAAAATCAAAACAAAAACTCATATGATTATTATGTATATGCACATGCATAGATCTAGGACATACACATTAGATAAACTAAAGTGAGAACATAAAGATATAAATTCATATAGAACATGAGTGTCTCAATTACTAATCATGTATATCACTATTCTAATAAACATGGCATATGGCATAATGAACATTAAAACATGACATGCTAGAAATCAACAATAAGATAAGCATGTAAACATAATGGGAGTTAGAGATTGTTACTAAAACCTATGAGGGCAACTATCCAAGTTTCCGAAACAAGGTGGCCCTCCCACCAAACTCCCCTTGAAAGTGATGCATCAAAAATGTCCTTATAAAGCTCGGAACGCATCCACTTCAAGGCACCATCACTCTCACATCATGCGAGAGCTCACACCTACATCAAAAATAATAGGGGTAGTCTTTGGTACCCATACTCTTTTGGGTCCATGGGGGTTAGCTCCTTTCCTAACCAAACAAACTTAGTTGCTAAATTTACATCATGTATCTTATCATAACAAAATTTAGTAAGGTGGCCCTTACGTCCATAATGTATACAAGTGTACACATGAGCATACATAGTGTGATGGGTGTGAACGTGTGAAGCATGTTGCCGTATATGATGTGCATGTAAAGATGGAACTTGTTTCTTTCGAAACATAGATTCCAAACGTGTATGGTTTAAAGCACATTAGCTCAAAGTGGAGCCCAAACAATCAACACTTTTCTTCAAAACATTTATATCATTTTTAATACTTGAAGATAAAGTGGAGCATGCAATAAGTAAGTTAGGTGAAGCTACACTAGCATGGCAAACATGTGTACCTAAATCATTTTTCAAAGAAATGTTTTCATTAGACATCAAATCCAATTCCTTTGAAATAGAAACAATTTTCATTTTTAAAGAATCATTTTCTTTTAAAACAAAATCAACTTTTGAAGATAAGTTTTCATTTTTCTTCAAAATTATTTCACAATCATTTTTATTTTTTAAAAATTCATTTTCTTTTAGGGCAAGATCTAGTTGGGATTTAAGTGAGTCACGTTCACTTGAAATCTCTTCCTTTTCTTGCAAAATAATCTCAAGTTTAGAAGATAAATCTTTATTTTCTTCTTTTAAACCAATATTATCCTTTTTCAAAAATTTATATTTGAAAGCAACTTTTCATAATTTTTAGCAAGTTCATTATTTATGGCTTGAGCCTCCATACACTCATTGCAATATGAGCTAGAACTAGCATCTAGTTGAGTGTCCGAGTGTACCTCAAGGGAGTCATTCCCTTGGACCATGAAGCAACGTTCATCGGACTCGTCTCTCCTAGATCTGCTCTTCTTATTGATAATCTTTGGTAGCTCGGGAGAAGTCAAAATGCTCCATACTGCAAAAGTGGACTCATAGTGAGAAAACACATGTAAATAACTTTTATCAAGAGATGCTCTAAGTGCCTTTAGGGCTATTGTATTGGACTCTATATGCTTGCTATCATTAGGGTAGGATTCCTTGGTAATAGCAAGGTAAACATGCAAGCCTAGGGCTTTTAAATGACAACTCATAAGAACCTTCCATATGTCAAGCCTAGAGATATCAAACTTGGGAGGAACATCCATGAGTGCAAACTATATGTGTGCAAGTGCAAATGCAAAAGATAGATTAGCTAACCAAGATTACACTCCTAGGTGGTTAAACCAAATATCAGGAGCGCAGGCTCTGATACCAATTGAAAGTACACCTAGAGGGGGGTTGAATAGGTGTACGGCTAATCTAATGAACTAAATGCGGAAATTAAAAACTTAATTGCAATAACATTTAATGCAACCAATGAGTGTAGCCGAATTCCCGATGAAGGGCTCTGGACTAACTCCTCTTGGTTTCTCTGAATAAGAGTTGAGGTGCTATATGAAGCTCTCGTGGTTAAGCACAAGTGAGGCACACACAAATAAGCCAAGCATATAATGTATGTATGACAATATGAATGATGTAAGGCACAATAGTAAAGAGAGAGAGTTTGAGTCAATGGATCAAATGCAAACACCGAGATTTGTTTCGAGGTTCGAACACCCAGCTGATTGGTAGTGAAAAGTGCATTTTTATCATCATATTTACCATCACATTTTCATATTTATTCATTTAATTCTGCACATTTATTAATAATTTGTAATTTATTGTGTGCAGGCCTCGAATTATTATTTTAACAATAAATAAAGCTTAAAGAGCCCAAAAGCCCAGATCCAAGCCCGTATTTGAAGCCCAGGTGAAAAAGCGCAAATACAAAGAGTCAAAATGCAAATACAAGGGCTAAAAGTTGCAAATATCAGAGAATAGGGAAGGATAGACTTCTATCTAACCCTAAACACAGTCCAGAGAAGAGCCAAGGGCCAAAAATTAGGGTTTCTTCTAGGTTTTCTTTTGTAAATTAGGGTTTCTTTCTTTTATTTTCAAGAGAGAGAGAGGATTATATTGAGCGTGGCACCGATGTATCTTCTTTTCTCTGCCATTGATTAAAGCAATAAAGGTAATTACTTTTCTTTTTGTTCTTTATTCTTATGTGTTATTTTTATTTTGTTTTTCTTTTCTTTTTCTCTGTGATCTTGTGGTGTTGATGAACATGCAAGTGGATTCCATAAGCACGTATAACTAAGCTCTGTGAGAACCAGCGATAGTTCATGAAGACGTCTCCTCCAAGCTACGCATCACTTCGTACTTGAGTATGCTTGACGATATAATGTGCACAGGGATTGAGATCGATCTTATGATCTATTCGTGGAACGCCTCCTAAGCAAGGTAGAACATGTAAGGTTTTCACGTTCTTTCTTCAACCAATCTCAAGTAAGTTTTCTTTTCTTTTTGTTTCTTTTCTTTTCTTTTTTCGTAAATTAAATCCACATCTCTCCAATATTCTTTCCCACAACTCATTGTAAATACCACGTTTCTTTGTAAATACCATAGTGACAATTAACTAAAAAAGATAAATTTTAGAGATTAACTTGCTTAACGCTTCTATCGCAGTCCCTCCTTGAGGATCACGACCCGCATAGCCTTGCTACCGCGGATTAGAACTGAACCTCACACTACTATTTCTAAATTTAATATCCTTATTTTTGTGTGCAGGAAAAATCAGTCAACAAATTGGCGCCGTTGCCGGGGAGGGACGGTAAGTTTATCTCTAATAAAAATTTAATTTTTAACTAATTCTTTATTCTTTTCTGTTTGCAGGTTTGGAGAACAGGAAACAGAAACAGAGCAGCAGCAAGGACATACAGCAACCCAGTGCCTCTGCCCTCGAAGGCAGAGCACGAGGGCCTGCAAGTTTGCCGCGGAAACGCGGCCAGAGCCGCGGATCCGCGGCAAGTGCAGTGAACTACTAATTCAGTTTTTTGCAGATTGCTGAAATTTGAGATTACTGCTTACTGCTCTATTCTGTTTTGTTCTGTGATATACCTGTAAATTGCTAATAATTCAACAGTAAATCATTGGTTGTTAAAAATAAAAATTGATTAGACGTTTGCATATTAGGCACGTGTCTTTTCAATTATTTTTATTTACTGTTGAAGAGTGCTGGAGGAGCAAGGTACGTACGCATTGCATGTAGAATAGGATTCATCTCTTGGTTGATTTTCTGCTTTGAGTGATTCTTATCTATTTATCTTGTACACTTGCACTAATTCATCTTAAGGGCATAACCCATTAACAAGATAAGGTGGGGATTTCATCACCCTTCCTTAACCCAAAAATCATATCCCGAGCACTCACTAACCCAAGCCTAACTTAAAAATTAGTAGACGTTGGCCCTAGGGACATCTCGGACTCAATTAGAAGATTATCCTAAGGGGGAACAGTGCTGGAAGTTGACTCTTGCCAAATCAGTGTCTAGGAAGGGGATTGAGGGCCGAAAGCCCGAAGTGTGGTGGTTATTTAATTAAGGAACGTCTTTGACGGAAAACCTCCCACAACTCTTGCCCTGACCTGGCTGATTAACTTGTGGTCAAAGTCTGCACCCTACCTCCCGTGGACAGTCTAATCAGTTAGGAGTCGTCTAGGTCTACCCTAATTTAGGTTAGAAATTTTTCTTCTTTGTTTGTTTTCTTTTTGTTTTGTTTGTGATTGTGTGATATGGCCTATAACAACAATTTTTTCAATTTTAATGAGGATCCATATTACACACCAACCTCTTATTCGGATATTACCAACCCGGCATATCATAACTTTGACCAACCTAGTGTGCCAGATTGGTCTTATCTGAATCATTACATGCCCCAGTCCTAATACTATGAACAAGATTGGAATAATCATCACTACTCTTCACAGAGTCAATGGGAATTCAACACCCCTGAGTCATATGGTCAACCACCTGTTCAACCATTATCTTCATATACGTCTTTTCCCACATCACCAAGGTTTCAGTCCTCCATTGATCTATTCGATGGGTTAGAAGAAAAAGTGGATCGGTTGCAAGATACAATGAGTGATCAAATTTCTAGACTTTCAAACATTCTTGAGCATCTTGATAGGAACCAAGAATCATTCTGTTTAGAAGACCTTGATCAAAATTCAATTTCATCACATCAATATGAACTTGCTCAATCCCAATCCTTGGACAAATTGGCTAGTTTTAATTTCAATGAGATTGAATTAGATTATGAATGTGAACCCGATCCCCAACTTTGCGATTCAGTTTCCATCTTCGAATCTATGTTGACTCCAGTATCCTTACCCAATTTGGACCAATTTTCTGAGCCAACATTTATTCCCGTACCCATAGATCATGAAATTGAATCACCCATTTTTGATGATCATATTGAACTTGACCAATTGTGCAATTTTGAAAGTCCCATGGAAAAATTGGCAAGTTCCCATTTTTATGAGATTGAAACTAATGAGATATGTGACCTAGATTCCCAAATCTATGATCAAGTTCAAATTCCTGAATCATTATTGACTCCTGTTTTGTTACCCGACTTAGGTAATATTTTAGAGTCAGTTTTGATTCCCACACCTATCATTCCTGAACTTGAATCACCAACATTGAGTCACATTCCATTGTGGGAAAATGATTATGGACTTGAGTTTTCATTTCTTGACTTGGACCCACTTCTTGAACCATGCTCGACTCCTGAACCCTTACTTGATTTAAGTTTCTTTCCTGAGTCGGTATTAGTTCCTGAACCTATCATTCTTGAGTCCAAGTCAACCATTCTACCAAGTCACATTCTTTTGTTGGACATAGGTATAGACCATGACTCTGTGATGATTTTTCAGGACTGGTCATGTAAAGGGAGTAAGTTTCACGAGAGGATCTTCCATGATCCTATTCCTTCTGGGGACTGTAAATATGTAAATAAAAAAGAGGTCAATAAAGGTAGGTCCCGTGAACTACTATATTATCTTGATTGGGTAGCAACGCTTGGCCCAATTAGACCACCACCGGAACCACCCCCTAAGGTAATTTTCTGCCTTCCTTGTTCTGTTTCATGCATATATGCATTCATTCATACATTGAGGATAATGCATGAGATAAGTGTGGGGGTGGGCTTTACTAACATACTAACATAAGTAGATATTAACAAAATTTGCTAAAAAAAAAAATATTTAAAATTTAAAAAAAAATGTTATAAAAAGGAAATATTTTGACTTATTTTTTGAAAGAAATCTAAGTTAGTTTTAAGGATTAGGAAAATCACGATTAGGATTTCTAAAAACTTGGTCAAAAT
Organism: Agave tequilana; assembly: GCA_038442645.1. Classification (NCBI taxonomy): domain Eukaryota; kingdom Viridiplantae; phylum Streptophyta; class Magnoliopsida; order Asparagales; family Asparagaceae; genus Agave; species Agave tequilana. Next base: position 59,379 of record JAVJIF010001266.1, read on the forward strand.
AAATAAATTGTTTAAATTTTTAGGTATAGGAGAGAAATTGAATAAATAATTAGTCTTGATTTTTACCTTAATGAAATGTGCATACCAAATGCATATCTAGGATTCTAAGACAAAGACCTTGTGCCTCATAAAAAAAAAAGAAGAAGAAAAAAAATCACCAATTAAGCTGATACATGTGCCTCAAGAAGCATAAGTATTCATGCCTAAAGGTGAGTAAATAAAATAAAGTCCTTAGTTTTGGGGCCTAGTTCACTCGAATTTGAGTCCGCGGGGTGTTTTCTCACTTGGTGCCCTAAAGCCAACCGGTTTGGGAGTCATCGACTTTAAGTTCGTTACATGGGTGGATTAGAAAGCCTAAGAAGACTAAGAAAAATAATATATGTATTAACATATCTAATAATCAATTAGTTAGGTATGAGGGCCTCAAGAAGCCTTGATACTTATACGAAAGAAAATTAGATGAGTTATACATGCCAAAAAAAAATAAAAAAAAAAAAATAAATAAATAAATATATTAACACATCTAATAGTCAATTAGTTAGGTATGAGGGCCTCAAGAAGCCTTGATACTTACACGAAAGAAAATTAGATGATGTTATAAAAATAATAAAGAGGCATGAGAGTCCAAGTTAAGGAATTCCTAGATTCACAAGGGTGCGTATGACTTTTGGTAACGAAAAAGACTATATTAGAAATTCAATTTTAATCCTTACCTAAAATGAATAACAATTGATTTTATAAAGACTAGGTTTGAAGAATGAATAAAAATGAGGATCCTAAAACTTATAGACTACTTAGTCTCTTCAATAATAATTCAAATATTTTTCTTTTTATGGATTTTGTGGGTGCAATCCGCTGAAAACCCTCACGAGACAACACTCGTCCTCTAGGGTAACCTAGGGGTTTAACGGCTTGTTGCACGTGCTAAGTGCAACCGTGATTCCTACGAAAGTGAGTTAGGTTAGATTAACTTTTCATTTCTTTTTCTTTTTCTTTGTTTTTACTCGAGGACGAGCAAAAAGATAAGTGTGGGGGTGTGATTGGTAGTGAAAAGTGCATTTTTATCATCATATTTACCATCACATTTTCATATTTATTCATTTAATTCTGCACATTTATTAATAATTTGTAATTTATTGTGTGCAGGCCTCAAATTATTATTTTAACAATAAATAAAGCTTAAAGAGCCCAAAAGCCCAGATCCAAGCCCGTATTTGAAGCCCAGGTGAAAAAGCGCAAATACAAAGAGTCAAAATGCAAATACAAGGGCTAAAAGTTGCAAATATCAGAGATTAGGGAAGGATAGACTTCTATCTAACCCTAAACACAGTCCAGAGAAGAGCCAAGGGCCAAAATTAGGGTTTCTTCTAGGTTTTCTTTTGTAAATTAGGGTTTCTTTTCTTTTTATTTTCAAGAGAGAGAGAGGATTATATTGAGCGTGACACCGATGTATCTTCTTTCTCTGCCATTGATTAAAGCAATAAAGGTAATTACTTTTCTTTTTGTTCTTTATTCTTATGTGTTATTTTTATTTTGTTTTTCTTTTCTTTTTCTCTGTGATCTTGTGGTTGTTGATGAACATGCAAGTGGATTCCATAAGCACGTATAACTAAGCTCTGTGAGAACCAGCGATAGTTCATGAAGACGTCTCCTCCAAGCTACGCATCACTTCGTACTTGAGTATGCTTGACGATATAATGTGCACAGGGATTGAGATCGATCTTATGATCTATTCGTGGAACGCCTCCTAAGCAAGGTAGAACATGTAAGGTTTCACGTTCTTTCTTCAACCAATCTCAAGTAAGTTTTCTTTTCTTTTTGTTTCTTTTCTTTTCTTTTTTCGTAAATTAAATCCACATCTCTCCAATATTCTTTCCCACAACTCATTGTAAATACCACGTTTCTTTGTAAATACCATAGTGACAATTAACTAAAAAAGATAAATTTTAGAGATTAACTTGCTTAACGCTTCTATCGCAGTCCCTCCTTGAGGATCACGACCCGCATAGCCTTGCTACCGCGGATTAGAACTGAACCTCACATTACTATTTCTAAATTTAATATCCTTATTTTTGTGTGCAGGAAAAATCAGTCAACAACTCTACGTTCCCGCCTTCACACAGAACGATTTTCACTAACTCGTCCACAAAGGGCTCCCACACAAGGAACCTCCACTGAGGATTTGGGGCAATACAATAACCAGGAGTACACAACTTCTCTCTCGATTACAAACACAACCTCTCACTAGAGGCTAGACACAAAGCCACCAATATCAACCTCACAAATGAGGGATAGGCACAAAACCAATACAACTAATCAACCTCTTACTAGAGGGATAGGGCACAAAGCCACCACTCCAAAATAAACCTCTACCCAAGAGAGATACCACAAAGTAGGATGGTTTACAACTTAGTGATCAAAAGATCACAAACCAATTCTTTTCCACAAAAACAAAGATCCTATAGAGTGGATATAATGATATAGCTCAAGTGTGAAAAATCAAGATGTTGGAAAACAAATCACAAGGAAAAATACTTGGGAAAACAACTTAGTATTTGATAGAAATGAAGAACAAAGCAAATATCCCAAATCTATATTTTTCTTTGATTTTTCCAACTCTTGAAAACAAATAAAGAATGATTTTTAAAACTAGTAAACTCTTTTGACAACTTGCTTTTAAAACACCAGAGAATAGGTGTATAAATAGCCCCAAAACAGATTTGCCTGTTGGTAGGCCAGAATTGGCCTTCTGGTCGACCGGCCAATGGTCAAATTTTTTTACCGTTGAGCCTTCCGGTCGACCGCCCGATCGACCGGGCTCTGAACCAGAGAGCAACGGCTCTCTGGCCGGTCGACCGCCCGGTCGACCGGGGCAACCCGAGAGGGTTGCCTTCAGTCGGTCGACCGCTCGGTCAACCGACCCAAGGGACTAGCTGCATGCACGTTCTTGTGCACGTCTGGTCGACCATTTCGGTCGACCGGCTCCTGGTCCGGTCAACCGGTCGGTCGACCGCCAGAGCCTGGCAGAATTATTTTAGGACTTAAAACCTGGATTTATAATTACCAAATAAATCCCATAAAATCTCTTAAAATCCACAAAAATAGTTTTATTATAATACTTTGATATACAAACATGTGTGAAAAAATTTAACACATATTTCAAACAATTTGAACCATTTTTGTTTTATGAAAATTTTGCCAAAAACCAAATTTCGTATTTTTCAAAACTTGAATTTTTGAGATGAAAAATTATTTTGTCCAAAACTCATCCAAATACAAAAACATGATATTTAAACAACTTGAAGCATGTTGTATATAGATATAATCCAATATACATGAAATAGATATATATCAATGTTTTTGACTTTAAATCCAAAAATACGTTTTGTTAAAATACCAAAACTTCAAACTCATGAAATAGACTATCAAACTAATTTTGTTTAAATAGTTGAAGCATACATGTATATAGAAAAAATCTAATATACATTAAACCATGTAAACTTGTTGATTCTATCTATTCATGAAAACCAAGCTCGATTAAACCAAAGACCGAAAACCAAAACCAAAACATGAAACGTGTGTGTGTTGTGAACTTGAGCATATCACACTATCGAACTTTACAATGGATCTAAAACAAAAACTAAACTATGTACCGAGGTCTTCTTGTAGAGTGTCGTCTCTAAGTCGACTCGATCCACACGTGATCCACCCAGCTTGACTCCAACGAGTGCTAGATATGAACTTTGACGCTCGGGCTACTGAATCACCATGTGAAAACCTCGGAAACACCTTTGTTGAAGCTAATCACCTACTAATATCTTAGTTAAGCATCTGAAACTAAACATCACAAGAATATTAGTAAACATAACTACATGAGTTAATCATCATCAAAACTAGAGTGGAAGGCCTCTGGGCCAACAGTATATAGCCGGGTCGGAGTTATCTGAGTCAAATGAGGTCAGAGTGAAATATGGATTCAAATTCGGAAGGAAAAAATTATTGTTGTTAAAATCCATTTCACAATTTACAAAAAAGAAAACAAACAAACTAACTAAAAAACAAAGAAAAAGAAAAAGAAAACAAGCCTATGCTAGGGTTGACTTAGACCTAAACGTCTCCTAACTGGTTAGACTGTCCATGGGGGGTACGTTGTCAGAATCTGACCACGAGTTAATCAGCCAGTTAGGGGCAAGATCAGTACTAGGTATCCATGCCGGAGCAACGGACTCATTATGCCGAACCACTGTTCTTCAAGGTTTCGCCTCTCAATCCCCACCTTAGACACCGATTTAACAAGAGTCAACATCTAATAACTTTCTCCTTAGGTCAATGTCTTAAATGAGTCTGAGATGTCCCTAGGGGCCAACGTCTAGCAATTTTTATTAGGCTTAGATTGTGTGAATGGGGAGGTGATTTTTGGGCTAAGGAGGGTAATGACTTCCCCACCTTATGTTGTCTTGGGTTTTGCCCTTAAGTTTAATATGTGCAAGTGTGCAATATAGATAAGAATGAACACAAAAAAGCAAGTAAATTACTGAAATATTTGTCCAAACTCTATTCAATGCAATATATGTACACCTCCGTCAAGATCACAACAACACTAGAACAAAATACAACATATTAGAATAAAAATTGGCACGTGCCTAGATGCAAATGTTTAAAACTGTTTTAAAGTATTCAATTACCTTATTTTAATTCTTAAAATTATTTACAGTGTACAGGTAATATAAAAAAATTAGCAGCAGAGTATAAGAATATACAAGAATTTACCCAACCAAACAAGATCAAGTGTGGACTTTTGCAATGCTAAAACTTTAACCTGCACACCAAAAAAAAAGAAGAAAAGTTAACAAAAATGTAAAATCAAACCGTTCCCATCCCAGACAACGGTGCCAAAATTTGATCGGGGGAAAAACGCGCACAAAAAGTATATGTTTTGAAATCGATATTTAAAGTGTGTGAGCTTTGGCTTCCTCGATACTTTGGTTATAGCATAAAGGCTAAAACAAGTCGAATCCAAAAGGATGGGAGGCAATAGAAGCTTTACCGGTTAATTCACGTGTGTGTTAAAAGTTCTTCAATGTTTTAAAGAATGAAAAGAAAAGAAAGTAAAGAATGAAAAGAGAAGTACGGTGAAACATAAAGAAGTGGAAAACATAGAAAAGAATATATTTATAGTTTTTGTGGTATTTCTAGAACAAAGTGAAAAAGAAAGAAAACTCATAGCTACTAACTACTAATGGACTCCACTAACATGCTAATCTCTTAGTGATAGTTGTCTCACATATATCCTTGGCAATCGCTAGTCCGTGGTTCAAGAGCGTTTCAAAGCATGACCCATATGTAACTCATCACATCCCAACTCAACAAAACATAAGCAAGTTACACTTAAACCATCAAGACTAAAAGTAAGCATGGAGTAAAGTAATGTTAGCTTGTTAGAGAGTTAGGAAGTTAGAGTGTCACCTTCTATTACAAGCACTCTTGCTTCCTCATCATGTACCACTCTCTCTCTCCTATTATAAGATCTAAAATAAATGAAAAATACAAAGAAAGAAGAAGAATTAATCTAAGCTAAACTACCCTAAACTATAACATGAAAGAAACTACATATTCATATCTGCTGAAGGAGAACCCCAGAGGTATTTATAGGCACCAGGGGAAAGGGGGGCCAGGCTGGCAACAGCTAGCTAGAAGCACGGGCGCAGCCGCGCCCGTACGGCCGTGGAAACGCGGCCTAGGTCATGTTTTTGCGGCCTTACTAGGGTCGCGTGCTGTCCCGTCTGTCCCCTGTCAGATGAAAGTCCAGGTTTCTAATTTTGGGCCCCTAGTTTTGACGAATCAGCTCTCCAAAGTCAATAGATATTCATGTAGGCTTTTAATCACCAATTAAAAGGTGATTTAGGGTCTTCTTCTTCATTCATGCCATGGACCTAGAAACATGCAAGAGAAGTATTATTAGCTGAATTTAATATTAAATAAATGTGAAGATGTGGTATGAAATATGCAGTTTAGAGACTAATCAACTATCCAAAAGAGGTGATTCAACTTCAAAATCTATGAATACAGGAATAAATGTTGACTTGGGAAATGGGTCCAACTTGGATAAGGATACCAGAGTCAACATAGATTCAAAAATAAGAATTGAATCACAAAGTTGTAGGTCGGTGTCACATTCATGTTCATGTTCAATTTCATTGAGGTGAAAACTTGCCAATTTGTCAATGGATTGATATTGGTCAAGTTCATGATTTTGTGGTAAAATTGAATCTTGGTCAAAATCTTCAAGTTATCATGATTCTTGGTTTTCATCAATGTAGTTAGAAGTGTCAAGAATAGTCAAAGATTTTGTAGGGAGGGTTTTTTCATTCCCACGCATGTTTTCTAATCGACTAAATCTTACTTCTATCATACCAAAAGGATCGCTTTGGAATTGAATCATAGATTCCATGCTCTTTTCCAAGTTGGTATGTTCTTCTTGTTGTGGGACTTGAAAAATTGAGTAAGGATCTTGGATTTGAAAGTTTTTATGGGATTTTGAGTCTTTCAGATTTTGAATTCGTTACTCAAGCTCTTTTAAGGCTTCCATCCTCTTTTCCTAGTCAATTGATTCTTCTATTAGTTGTTCGGAAAAAGAGGTATATGAAGCTGGATGTTGGTAAGGTAGTTGACCATATAACTCTAGGGAGTTGTATCCCTACTGACTCTGTGAAGAGTGCTGATGATTGTTCCAGTCTTGTTCAAAGTATTGGGACTGGGGCATATATTGATTCGGATAAGACCAATTTGCATACTTGGTTGGTCAAAGTTATGATATGTCGGGTTGGTAATATCCAATTCAAAAGAGGTCAGGGTGAAGTATGGATTACAATTTGCATAGGAATAATTGTGACTATAATCCATATCACCAAGACGTCAAAAATAAAAACAAGCAAACAAACAAATAAACAATGAAAGAAAAAAAATCTAGCCTAAGTTAGGGTAGACTGATTGGTCTACGATTTTGCATCATTACATCACATTTTCCTACCTATGTATAAATAAAATGAATCTCACCCATGTTTTGGTCTAATTTGCAGATAGTCAAGAGTCTAAGAGCAAAGCAGTAATAAGAGCCTAATTTAACCCAATTTCAGTGAATTAAATCTCATTTCTTGGAGGCCAATCTAGAGAGCTTCTAGAAGATGCATTGGACGTAGAAATTTCGGGCAAATATGATGAAAATTCAGATCCAAATACCTAAATCCAAGATCATACGAAGCTTCTCGAGACCAAACAAAGACATGGACCAAAACCAGGGACCTGAGTCGCTGGTTTTTCCGTAAATCTGCAAGGATCCTTGCAGATCTGCGGCAATTTAGGGGAGGCACGCGTCGATTTTTGACGCATGGCCTCGTCTCGTCTTCTAGAACCTCCTTTTGCATATAAATATCCCTATAAAGAACTGAAATGGGAGAAGAACAGCGAGTACGCTAGCTTTTCTCTCTTTTAGTTGTAGAATAGGATTTTCTTCTTCTTTTCTTTTGTATTTTTTCTTTTTAGATCTCGTAGTAGGGCTAAGTTGATTCTTGGGGGGGGAGAGAGATATTGATGTAATAGAGAGTCAATCTATGTAAAAGTGTGTCCTTTCTTCTCTATTATAATATTCTCCATCTTCTACATGATGCTTAGATAGTTTCTTCTCGTGATAATCTAACTATTAACTACTAACTAGCAATCACTTACTTGATAATCTGCATGAATCTAGTAACATCTACTAGACCTTGCTCGTACAAGAGATATTGATGGTTCATGATGATAGATGCTAACATTCTAACATCTAACTACTAACAAGCTAACTTTCAGTGTCTTCTTTATTTCATACTCACCTCTGCTTGGTTTTGATGATCAAATAGTAACTTGCACCTTGTTGTGTGGAATGAATGTATTTGAATGTGAAGAACAATCGCCATGCTATGTAATGCTCTAGAAACCAATGACTAGTGATGGCTAAGGATCCATGTGAAACAACTATCACTTAGAGGTTAGCATGTTAGTGGAGCAATTAGTAGCTAGTATCCATGAACTTTCTTTCATCATTTTTCTCTTTCTTTTTTACTTTACTTTAAAACCATTTTCAGAACCTTTTTATCATTTTTTTTATCAGTGTTTTCACCATCTTCTTTGTTCAGCTCAAGTTTCATCTCTTTTACATTTTCTAAGTCACTTCACCACCATGTTTTCATCTTCATTTTTCACTTCCTCTTGTATCACTTAGCTTCTATTCCTTGTTGTTTTACTTAGCTTCTATTCCTTGTTTCACTTAGCTTCTATTCCTTGTTTCTTATCCTTAACAAAATCATTTCTTTACTGTTTTTCATATTGTCGTTTTATGGCCTCTCCACCTATCACTTCTGGATTTCTTTTCTTTTTATTTTTAATCTTTCTTAAACAAAAAAGAACTTGTTAGCATAACACGTGAATAAGAACTGTTAATGCTTCTATCACCTCCCATCCCTGTGGTTCGACCCATTCAGCCAATACTATAACGGATGTATCAAGGGAACATTAGCACACACGCTTGTGCACTGATTTAAAAACACACGTTTTCAAGTACTGGGTTTCCCTCGATCAAAATAATGGCGTCGTTGTCGGGGACGGAAATGGTGTAAACTCACATTTTGTTCACATTTTCTTGTATGTTTTGGTGTGTAAGATAATTTTTGCAGAAACTAGTTTTTGCTCACATAAAATCCGCGGAATTCTTTAAAAGCTGTGGAAATGCAGCACCTTTTTGTGATCTTGGCCCTATATTTTGCATGCAGCTTCTAAATTGCATATTTATGTGATTTCTGCAATCTATTTTCTGGTTTGATTGCCTACACATGGCAATAATTAAGAATTAGAATCAGTAAATTGGACATATTAATAAGGTTTAGACATTTGCATCGTAGGTACATGTCTATTTCATTCTAGTATACTATATTTTGTTCTGTTATTGTGATATGCACTGAGGTGTATATATGGCATTGCATATAGCATTGACAAACACGTGGGTGATTTACTCACTTTGTGTGTTATTCTTATCTATATTGCGCATTTGCACGAATTGTACTTAAGGGCATAACTCAATACAAGATAAGGTGGGAAATTCATATCCTTCCTTAGCCCAAAAACTACCTCCCCACTCACACAACCCAAGCCTTAATAAAAATTGATAGACGTGGGCCCTTAGGCACATTTCGGACTCATTAAGAAATTAACTGAGGGTGAAACTTGTGAGAACCATACTCTTGTGAAATTGGTGCCTAAGGTTAGGGATTGAGAGGTTAAGCCATGACGATACCGTGATTTGGTGTAATTAAGACTCGTTGCTCACACACGGATACCTCCCACTGTATTTTGCCCCTACCTGGCCGATTAGCTTGTAGTCAGATTCATACAACAACCTCCCCAGGTTAATCGACCAGTTAAGAATCGTCTAGATCTAGGTCAACCTTAGTATCGGTTTGGTTTTGATTTTTTTTGTTTGTTTGTTTGCTTTTTCTTTTTTGTTTGTGATTGTTTGTGAAATGGAATTCAACAACAACAATTCTTTCAATCCTAATATGAATCCATACTTCACATTGACCTCATTTGACTCGGATAACTCCAACTCGGCTTTGTATAATACGAACCAATCAAATAGGCCGGATTGGATTTATCCGACTTAATATAAACTGTCTCCCAATTCTAATGACCATAATTTTCAAAATAATTTCAACTCTTCAAAGAGTCAATAGGGATTCACCTCCCCCAAGTCAAATTTTCAACCGCCTTATCCACAATTTCCACCATTTCCACAATATTTATTCCCCAATTTTACTTCTTATACTTCTTTTTCAGACCCACCTGTTTTCCTTTATGTTTGCAAAAGGGGAAAACTTACAAAAAAAAGAGAGTTTGAGGAGCTAAATTACAAGTATTCTTAAAAAAAGATTACAAGTAGATCTCCTCAGAGATTCTGGGAAAATGTGCGATAGGAGTCTGGTCAGCGCGCGACCACTTTGTCCCTTTGACGATGCGAGCGATAAGATTCCCTTCTCGCCTGGTTCCGGGAATCAGAGAACAGAGGATTGGTAGAACCCTCTTGCTACTTCTCAAAACCGCCTTCTGTGAGGAATTCCTTCTCGCCTGGTTCCGGAGATTCCTTGAGGAAAAGAGGTTGCTAGGGTATCGCCACCCTGAAAGGAGAAGTATTTCTCTTGAAAGGTCTCTGAATTAGAGAACGCACGGTGCGTTATGAAGAAGTCCGATTCTCCTGATCAGCAGAGGATTGATTTGGGAGCAGAAGCCCACTTTGATTGATCGCCGATCTCTAGAAGCCTCCTCCCCTTGTGCCCCTGGCGGGCTATTTATAGGGAGAGCAAGGGTATAGTCGTCCCCTTGAAGATATGGAAACAGATTGAACCGAATCTGTTTGAATCTGGAAAGTAGCCTTGCTGCGAGGCTAGGATAGCTTCTGCGGAGCTAGAAAATGGCAAGTCGGTTGATCTTTCCAATTTGTTTCGATCCTTTCCATATCGTTGGAGGATTTTCTCTGATCCTCTTACTCGTTTCAAGAGAGTCAAGAGATTGCGGCAATCACCTGCCATATTTGAATCCTAATTGGATTTGATCAGATTGGATCCGATCTCATCAGGAGATTTGATTGGTCAAAGGTTGACAACGGAGCTGCCCGCTTTAAAGCTCATAGCAGAGCTAGAGGCAACTCTTGGCGAGGTCCGAAAAGAGGCTTTTCGGCGAAGCTATCAGTTAGCTTCCTGGCGATGCTCTGGATGATGCTAGCCTCTCAAACGAGGCTATCTCCTTGGGCTAATGTAATGCTAAATGCTAGCATCTTAGACCTGCTGAGATCTGTTTAGAAACAATCCGGGTTCACTGTTCTGCTTGCTGGATCAGTGGAGTCCGAGCTGCTTCCTTGTCCCTTGGAGGTGGGTGGAAACTGGTCTTCAGCTTGTCTGTCCCTTGTCTTTTGTAAATGTCAACAAGTTTAGACATCGTTCGGACCAATGAGAATCTTGTCTTTTTTAAGTGTCAACAAGACCCCCTTCAAAGTTTTCGAGAGTCTGCAATAGCTCAGACTCCGAAACACTTTGAACTGCTGTGATAGTATGTGGAGTATGAACGTCGCCATGATGGTTGAGTTCAGCTTCGCCTTCAATCCTGCATTGGGATGAATTCGCCGAAGAATTGAACTGGTCCGCGAGTAGCTTCGCGTCGGGGTAGCTCCGCATCTGGGCTTCCAAGAAATAAGTTCGCTTTGGAACTCCTGTTGCCTTTTCAAAGCCAACTGCCGTGGGGCGGTTACGAGGAGGATCATTCCTTCTTTCGCGCCAATCGAGGGAGATGTTCTCCGATTTGCACGGTTCCAAGGGAGGATACTCCCTTTCTTCAAGGCGCCATAAGTGCCTTTTATGAGGGAGACGTTTTCTCCCTTTGCACGGTTCCAAGGGGAAACCGTCCCTTCCATCAAGGCGCAATAAATGCCTTGAATGCGCTCGTGCTTCCACGCTTGGGGTGAGAGTGCTCAGGCCATGGGGCCTATAAATAGGACACTTGAGGTCCTCTGAAGAGAAATGTTTTGCCTTCCTTCTCTTCTCTTGGTTGTGAGAGATACTCAGATCTCTGAATTAGTGGGAAAGCCCACTCTGGTTGTCTAACCAGCCAAGGACCAGTAAGTCTTGATCGTTCAACGACTTCACCGATTTTAGGGGATTCATCTCCCTTTGACAGCTGCTTCAGGGATTAGCTTCCCTTGATCTTCATCTTGCACTTGGCTGATCTGCAGAGAAGAATTTTGGCATAGCTTCCCAGTGAAGCTATCATTCTGACTTGATCACAGAAAGATCATTGCAAGTTGAGTTCGCTACACAGGCAGAACTTAGGACTTGGTCTCTTCAAAGGTTGAGCCAGTCTTGCCATATTGGTGAATGTTGAGACTGTGTCTGACTTTGCCATAGAGGTGAGGCTAGGACTTGGCGTTTGCTGAGCTAGTCCATTAGTTGCTGTGCAGGCGGAGCTTGTCCTCTGCTGAAGTCGGATTGCTTTGCCGCCCAAGAATCTGACTTAATATCTTTGCGGCTTTTTCTGTGCTTGACTGTTAACTTGCTCCAATTTGCCTTGCAGTGAGCTATGTTTGCCAGTCTGGTAACTTGATGGAAGAAACCATGAAATTGCCTTATGCTTCCCCAGTTGAAGCTTTACTTTTAAGCAGGAGGAACAATTCGGGGCAGCGGATGCGCGTCCCAGGGGCTGTTGGCAGCCTCTTATCCGAGATGATTCGTTCTGAGGTGAGGCTGGCCGCCGCCCTTATCGGAGAGGATCCGCTTCAAGATAATGGGCGTCGCCTGTGGGATCGCCAGCATTATTGCCGACTTTCAACTTTGGTGGCCTTTGGGGGCGGTCCACTTCAGGAAAGCGGATATCGCGCCTGTTAGATTACTGGTACCACTGCCAATTCCCATTATACGTGATCTATCGTGTTGGCGACGATAGGTTTTTATTGCCAGGATTCAACAAAAATGGCCTGGCAAGATCTGCCATTTTTGTGGAGAATAATGACCGTGTCCTTGCGGCGCCACTGATTACGGCCTTGTGCAGGAGGAAGGCCCTTCCTGTCCCGTTGGTCTGGCCTGGGAGCAGATAAAACCGCTTGTATGCCTTTTATGCAAATGACCTTGTTAGGCAACTTGGTGTGTTATATAAAACACAATTTTGATATAATATCAATGTACTCCTCCTTTTAAATCAATGAAAGTTCATCTTCTAATCATCTGATCTTTGCTTGCTTTCTTTGAGGGTTTGGCCATAGCGGGGCTAAACTGTATGCGGAGTTAAGGACATAGTCCTTTCTTTGAGTGATCTTCACGAGACTGGCATCTTGGCGACCCTGTGCTTTTGCCAGTGGTACGCGGCTTCCAACTCCACACCTCCTGGATTTAACGCCAACAGTTCGGGTGTGAAGTTAATCTCTCAGCGACTGAGGCAGAAGGCTTCTGATAAGAAGGAGGGCAAACGAGTCCGTGTTCCTGGCATAGAGGAGTTCATTGCTGCAGATGACAGCGAGGCTTCTGATGCGGGGAGCCCTCGCTTTGAGGCAGAGACGAGGGCTGATGCCCATGAAGCCGATACTCGTGGAGCCGGTTCTGGTGTAGTGGGGACAGCTCCCCCACGACATGTGGAAGAAGTGGAAGAAGAGGATTCTGATGTCCACTTCAAGAGGAAACGTGGGAGTGGATCCCGTAGGAAGTCATTGGCGAAGAAGCCCCGTCGCCATGCTCCTACAATTGTGGTAGAGGGCGAACCCTCTACTGCGCTTCCTTCTGCTGCTCCATTAGTGGCTGAGCCGTCAGTTGCTGAACCGACTACTGGTAAGATTGGCCCCATCTAATATGCCTTCAGCGCACTTTAAATAACTCATCATTTGCTTTTTGTTGCAGGAGCTGAGGCCGTTGGAGAGCAAGGGGAACACTACGATCCCCTGTTCACCTATAGGGCTGCAGCCAGCTCTTCCGCTCACTCGCAAGAGTCTGGGAGTGGCGCAGCTGATGTCGGTCCTTCGGGTGTTGGGACCTCCAAAGGAAGTCCTGTGGAATCAAGCTCTGTTGAGTGGTCTGCAGGGGACTCGGCGGGCGAGAGCGGGCCGGCCATTTACGTCGAGTCTGGTAAGAACTTTCCGATGGGACCCTTGGATTCTGATGTGGCTGACGAGGTGACATCGGCCTTCGGTATGACTACGATCTCTTGGTCTTCGCCTGTTTGCTGCGTCTCCTTTTTGACCTTAGTTTTGTTGCAGGTATTCGTCCCCAAGGTGCATCAGCTTCGAAGGAAGCGGAGGATCCTCCTAAGAGGTTAGAGGGCGAGTCGAGTGCTTCGACCGCGGAGGATGCTGCTGTGTTGGACGCGCTGTATGGCGACCTCCCTCTTATCAGCCCATGACAACTGAGAGGTCGGGGGTTGTGCAGACGACAGTCCCACAGATGCCTTTACTCCCGAGTGAGATGCCGGCGAGTATGGAGTTGAGGGTGATCACCAGCCCTGCCTCCCCAACTCAGGTGGTTGAGCCTGTTGCTCCAGAGGTGGTTGCCAGTCCTACCTCCGCGGTGGCTGACGTGCTGGTGTCGCTGAGGAATCCGCCGAGGTCACCTTTGGCTTGTCCTGCTGCTGCCGATGTTCCCGCTTCTTCTTCTGCGGCGGTGTCGACTAGGATGGTAGATTTCTCCGAGGTTGTCTCAAGGGTTGATGAAGCTGAGAATGACTTCATCGGTAATCTGGTCGACAGCTTCTATAACAGTTTGGAGCAGACTATCAGTCTAGTCTTGAAGGGCTCGCCTGTGCCATTCTCGAAGCTGAAGATGGTCCTCTCCCGTGGCATTGAGTGTATCCGGACTTTGAGGGGTATCACCAGGCTTCTACTCTGGAACTCCTGGTGGATAACCTTGAGAAGGACGTAGAGGAGTGGCGCCATCTCCATCGTTCCGACCCGGCGTCTTTAGCTGATGAGCGGCTCACACATCTTGTCGCGCAAAGGCGCGAAGCTCGGCTGGCTGCTCAAGAGGCCGCTGAGGCTATCTCCTCTGACTTGAAGTCCTTGGAGACAGAGCAAGTAGAGGTTGGGAGTGCAATTGACGCTTCCACCAGTGCTCTTCTTGATGCCGAAGATAAGATTAGGATGGCCGAGGAGATGATCAGGAAAGCAAATCTCCTCTTATCCAAGGCTACACCGGTGCGTCTTGAAGAGACTGCGCGGCTTGAGCAGCTTAGGGCTCAAAGCGAGGAATTAGCACGGCGGGAGTCGTCACAGAGGGCGACTTTGGCGGAGGTTGAAGCTCGTCTGGCTCAAGCGGTGGATTTCAATGAGGTTGAGCTGAGATCACAGGCGCTGGCCTAGGCTGCTGATGACAGGAGGACGAGGCTAGCTTTGCTCGGAGATCGGATCTGATCTTATCATGTACGCCTATAGGCTCCTCCATGTATCCATCCTTTTGGAATTTAATAAAAATTCTTTCTTTTGTCGTCTTTGTTTGTTTGGATAATGAGGTATGGCTGTCTGTTGGTTCAGAGGTCGCAATGACATAACCGAATGGGACGTCGCCAGTCTCGAGGTCAGCCCTTTGCGGGGCTTGAGTGAAGATACTTGCCTTTTGTAAATGTCAGCAAGTATGAGGCCTGTCTTTTGTAAATGTCAACAGGGCTCGAGATTGAGACTTAGCTGTCTGTTGGTTCAGAGGTCGCAATGACATAACCAATTGAGACGCCACTAAGCTCAATGGTAGATGAAACTTGGCTATCTGCCAGTTCAGAGGTCGCAATGACATAACTGGTTGAGAAGCCACCAAGCTCAAAATAGGTGATACTTATCTTTTGTAGATGTCAACAAGTATCGAGACCTGTCTTTTGTAAATGTCAACAGGACTCGAGATTGAGACTTAGCTGTCTGTTGGTTCAGAGGTCGCAATGACATAACCAATTGAGACGCCACTAAGCTCAATGGTAGATGAAACTTGGCTATCTGCCAGTTCAGAGGTCGCAATGACATAACTGGTTGAGAAGCCACCAAGCTCAAAATAGGTGATACTTGTCTTTTGTAGATGTCAACAAGTATCGAGACCTGTCTTTTGTAAATGTCAACAGGACTCGAGATTGAGACTTAGCTGTCTGTTGGTTCAGAGGTCGCAATGACATAACCAATTGAGACGCCACTAAGCTCAATGGTAGATGAAACTTGGCTATCTGCCAGTTCAGAGGTCGCAATGACATAACTGGTTGAGAAGCCACCAAGCTCAAAATAGGTGATACTTGTCTTTTGTAGATGTCAACAAGTATCGAGACCTGTCTTTTGTAAATGTCAACAGGACTCAAGATTGAGACTTAGCTGTCTGCTGGTTCAGAGGTCGCAATGACATAACCAATTGAGACGCCGCTAAGCTCAATGGTAGATGAAACTTGGCTATCTGCCAGTTCAGAGGTCGCAATGACATAACTGGTTGAGAAGCCACCAAGCTCAAAATAGGTGATACTTGTCTTTTGTAGATGTCAACAAGTATCGAGACCTGTCTTTTGTAAATATCAACAGGACTCAAGATTGAGACTTAGCTGTCTGCTGGTTCAGAGGTCGCAATGACATAACCAATTGAGACGCCGCTAAGCTCAATGGTAGATGAAACTTGGCTATCTGCCAGTTCAGAGGTCGCAATGACATAACTGGTTGAGAAGCCACCAAGTTCAAAAGTCGGGTTGGATTTGGAAAAGGTCTCGTCTTCTCGGGTAGAAACGAGGAAATCACTGTCATAGGTTTAATGTTAACGTAACAGCGGAATATGTGTAGTCCTACCATTCTATGGATGAGAATTGGTAGGTGATTTTGGAGGTCTCGTTCTCACGAGGAGAAATGAGGGGACTGCTGTCATAGGTTTAATGTTAACGTAGCAGCGGAATATGTGGTCTTACCATTCTATGGATGAGAATTGGTAAGTGATTCTGGAGAGGGAATCAAGTGGGAACAGGCCCCTTAGGATTTTTAGCATACCCTCAGCTGTCAACGGGTTTGATATGCCTTTACCAACTACCGTTTGAGTTGGGCTAGCCATGCTATTCCCCTCAGCATGATGAGTTGTCGAGGACTCATGTTAGGCTTAAAGGCCAACATTTTCCTCTATCCTTAATCGTTAAGGATGTTGGACTATCAGGTTAATGTCTGCATAACCTTGATTCCTCTTTTAGGATAACCGGTGCGCGGCCAGGTCCCAGTTGGTTTTCGGCTGTATGACCTCACTTGGAGGAAGAGAAAGGCTCTCTTTGTGCGTGCTTCGGATATGGAGATCTCGATCAGAGGTGTAATGTTAACTTGATCGAGAGAAGGATCCTCGATTAAGGATAATACTTCTTTAAGAATTTGCCATTGATCGGCATCATGAGTAGGTCGCCCTCTGCAGTCATAAGGCGGTATGCCCCGTTTGAATAGACTGTTTCTATCACAAACGGTCCTTCCCATTTAGGCTGAAATTTGCCTTTGGTCTTGTGCGTCATAATCATCGGTCGTCTGACGGCTAAGACCAGGTCTCCTTTCTGGAAGACTCTCTGCTTGACCTTCTTATTGAAGGCTTTTGACATCCGAGCCTGATATAGCTCGATGTGTTGCTGAGCTTGGAGCCGCTTCTCGTCTAGGGCTTCGAGCTCTTGAAGACGCAGGCCATTGTCTTCTGATGTCATCTTAGTAGTCAAGGCTACCCGCAATGATGGCACCTGGATTTCCAATGGGATGACCGCTTCGCACCCATATACCAGGGAGAAAGGCGTATTGCCTGTCGGTGTCCGAACCGTAGTCCGGTAGGCCCAAAGGCATTCACCGAGCTTTTCGTCCCAATCTCGCTTGATCGAGGAGACAAACTTCTTGAGCAGCTTGATGATTGTCTTGTTAAATGCCTCTGCCAAGCCATTGGCGGCAGGATTGTAGGCGGTTGAAGCCACATTCTGAATTTGGTATTTATCGCAGAACCGATAGAATCCTTGGCTTATGAATTGAGGACCATTGTCGTGGATGATTCGCCTGGGGACACCAAATCGATGGATGACATGGTGTTTGATGAAGCTAACCAGATTGGAGGTTTTGACTTCGGCCAACGGTATGGCCTCTGCCCATTTTGAGAAGTAATCGGTTATTGCCAGGATAAACCGGTGACCTCTTGCCGAAGAGGGACTGATTGGCCCTACGACATCGATTCCCCATGCTTCAAATGGCCATGAAGCAACAGTAGGGTGGAGCAACTCCGAAGGTTGGTGTATGAAGTCTGCATGGACCTGGCACGCCTTACACCTTCGTGCATATTGGGTGGCATCAGCCATCATGGTCGGCCAGTAGTACCCAAGTCTGTGCAGCCTGTCTTTAAGCTTTGGACCTGGTTGGTGAGCTCCGCAAATGCCATCATGTGCTTCTTTAAGCACTTCCTGTGCCTCTGAATGGGAAAGGCAACGGAGGAGGACACCATCATATGAGCGACGGTAGAGTGTCTTCAAAGTGGGATCATAGTAGAAATGGAGCGACCTTCGTCTGATGGACGCCGCTTCTTTGGGATCGTCTGGGAGCAATCCGTGCAGAGCGTAATCAACGAGAGGGAAGCGCCAATCCCTCAGCTCAGGATCCACGGAGATATTATGGACCTCTTGGATCCTTAGCATATGCTTGGAGCATACGAGATGCCGGGTTGCGACTGTGAGGTGATACTCGGTGTCGGCCGATAAGGCTAGCGTCGTCGCTAATGCAGCGAGGGCATCCGCCTTGGTATTTTGAGATCGGGACACATGCCCGATGTAGAAGCCTTAAAATAAGCTAGCCAATTTGATGACTGTATGATAGTAAGGCACCAAGTCCTCATGGCGGACTTCATATTCGCCTTTGACTTGACTGATGACCAGCTTTGAATCGCCGTAAGCTTCAAGGTAGCGTACCCCCATTCCATGGGCAAGCTGGAGACCGATGAGCAGAGCATTGTATTCTGCTACATTGTTGGAGCATGATTCTGTCAAAGAAAATGCTCTGGGAAGGATATGATCCTGTGGGGAGATGAACACAACCCCCACTCCGGCAATAATCTTTCCTTTGGGGCCCATCCGCGATGCTCCGTCGAAGAACATCTGCCACACTTCCTCTGCTGAGGTTGCATTAGACTCGAAGACTTCATCAGGGATGTCTTCATGAAGTTTTGAATGCTCCGGAACTGGATGAGCAGCCAAGAATTCCGCAAGGGCTTGGCCTTTGACCGCCTTCTGAGGAATAAAGGTCATGTCGTATTGAGACAGCAGAAGTGCCCATTTAGCCAATCTTGAATTTAGTGACTCTGGCTTCGTCATAAGAAGACGTAAAGGATTCACCCTGGAGATGACATGTATGGTTTGGCCAACCAAATAATGTCGTGTCTTCTGAACGGCAAAGACGAGAGCTAAACACCCTTTCTCAACAGGTGATTAGTATCCAATATTGCATATTTTACATCATAACTCCCATGCATATTACAAATAAATATGTGATTTTTACTCCTCTTCTCTACATATTTGCAGGTACACACTTAAAGGAGAGATATCCAAATAATCACTTAATTAACACTAATTAAGTGATTAATCCATGATTAAGATAAAGCCAAATTCAAATCCAGATCTAGAGAGATCCGCGCGCCAATTGGAGAATCCAAGTAGTCCACGTGGCTAACAACCCAACTACCAGATCTCACCAGAAAGATCCGGCTCAACGGCCCAGATCTGGCGGCGATCCCGCGGCAATCCGCGGCAATCTTAGGTTGTTATGGCCTCGGATTTCGTGCCAACAAACTAGGCTCTCGAAGGTTCTCTCCCATGCTATAAATAGTCCACCTTCACCTGCAAGCAAAAACTGAATGGAGAAGAGAGGAGATTAGTTTAGTATTGTAATTTTCATGTATTTTTCTCTTTAGGTTTGTTCTTTAGATTCCTCTTCTTCTTCCCTAGAATTCAATGTAAAAGAGAGTGATTGTGAGGGAGAGAGCTTGTGTAATCAAGAGTGACACTTGAAGCAACAAGGATTGATCCATCCTCCTTCCTCTACTTGAAGCTTGGTTCTAGTTTTCTTGCATTCTTTAATTGCTTTCTTATGTGCTTTCTTTAATTCTTGCAATTTAATTCAAGCTTTGTTTTACTTCATGCTTTCTTGTATTTCTCTTATGGCTTGTTGTAGCTAATTCTTCTCCATGTACTAGGTTACCACTAGCTTAGCTTTCTTCACTAACTCATGGGTGATTGCTTTTGTTCATCTTGCAAGTTGTATGATCTTCTCTTCTCCGATGGTTAAACCACCATCTTGCAAGTGAGAAAGTAATTAGGTCAACACGCGAGAAGAATCCTACGCTAATGGAGTGACAACATTAGGCAAGCATTCGCTATCAAGGAGTCTAGTAAGTCTTGGCAAGCTAGCAAGGTAAGCTAGTCATGGATTGCTTTCTTTAAGTTTTCTTTCTTTTTCTTGTGAATACCACATCCACTTCTTGATTTCTTTTCCAACGATTTCCACCATGAACATAGCCATCCTTTCTTTTAGTTTCTTTTACATTTGATTCACTAAGTTTATAAGTAAGAGAAGAATACTCGTTTGTTCACTTCACTACCACACGTTAAAGCTTCCATCGCGAGCTCTCCCTGAGATCCGACTCGGTATAGCCCTATGCTATAGCGGAGACAAGAAAGGGTACATCAAATACATCTTTATACACATAATAAGTACACCTCCTTAGTCTAATCAATTTTTGGCGCCGTTGCCGGGGAGAGCGACGTTATTTTTGGTTTAAAGTGAAGTACTAAACGATTCTTCTTCTCTGTTGCAGGTTACAGGAGAAGAAAACAGGAAAATATTCATTGCAGTAACATACAAGTGGACCTGGGACTCTGCTCAAGAAAGCAGAGCCCAGGATCCCTCCAAAGTGCCGCGGATTCCTGGCTTTTGCCGCGGGAACGCGGCACAGAGGAGTTCACTTCTGACAAGT
The DNA here is from genome assembly GCA_038442645.1 of Agave tequilana. Taxonomy (NCBI): domain Eukaryota; kingdom Viridiplantae; phylum Streptophyta; class Magnoliopsida; order Asparagales; family Asparagaceae; genus Agave; species Agave tequilana. The sequence continues at coordinate 79,907 of JAVJIF010001266.1, forward strand.
TTTCTGCAGGGGCTTCGGATTTGCAATTTACATCTGCTGTTATACTTGATTTCCTGTATACTTCACTGTATTCCTGTTAATTAAAACAACAGTAAAAAAAATTGCTTGTAATCGTTAAAATTGATTAGACATTTGCATCATTAGGCACGTGTCTTTCAATTACTTTAAATTTACTGTTGAAGAGTGCTGGAGGCAAGGTACGTGTTTGCATTGCATTTAGACTAGGACAAACTCCTTGCTTGATTTTCTTGCTTTGAGTGAATCCTTGTTATATTTCTTGTACACTTGCACAATTCAATTCTAAGGGCATACCCGTAAATAAGATAAGGTGGGGGAGGTCATTACCCTTTCCTTAGCCCGAAAACCACAACCCAAGCACTCACTAACCCGAGCCTAATTTAATAAAAAAGTAGACGTTGGCCCTAGGGACATCTTGGACTCAATTAGGAGATTTTCCTAAGGGGGAAAAGTGTTGGAATTTAACTCTTGCGAAATCGGTGTCTAGGAAAGGGGTTGAGGGCCGAAAGCCCGAAGGTTGCTGGTTACTTAATTAAGGAACGTCTTCGGACGGAAAACCTCCCACCAACCTTACCCTTCCCTGGCTGATTAGCTTGTGGTTAGAGTCTGCACCAAACCTCCCGTGGACAGTCTATTTGTTAGGAGTCGTCTAGGTCTAAGTCTACACTAACTTAGGTTAGAATTTTTTTTTCTTTTCTTTTCTTCTTTTGTTTGTTTGTTTGTTTGTTTTGTTTTTGTTTGTGATTGTGTGATATGGCTTACAATTACAATTCTTTCCATCCATATGTCACACACACTCCATATTCGGATAATTCCAACCCGGTGTTTTACAATATGCACCAACCACATACACCGGGTTGGCCTTATCCAAATCAATATGACCCATACCCCCCATCTAACAATTATAATGTCCAAAATAATTTCAACTCTTCATCGAGTTATTGGGGATTCCAGTCCCCCGAGTTTAATTATCAACCTCCTTGTCCACCATTTCCACCAAGTCCACAATATTCACAAGATTCATTTCCCGATTCCGCTTCATACACTCCTTTTTCTGAACCTCCATTTGAAGAAAAATCTGATTTACTAAGGAGTTTAGAAGCTAACTTACAGAGAGCTGAGCAGACACTTCCAGAACCATTTTCCTCTCCAATTCCACAGTATTTTCAAGAGTCTTACTCAGTTCCACCTCTTCATAATGAACAACCATTTATGAGTAATGATTTCTTGTGTGAGTCCACTCTTCCATCACCATACATTTTTGACTCACAATTTCACCATCACTTCCAAGACCACACTTCATCTTTTCATCCAAATAATGAAATCATCACTTGTGAAAAGTTGCTTGAAGACATGACCATTGCTCGAAAAGCTAGAGATCGTGACATAGATTTGATGATCCAAGCTCTTCATCATCATCCTATTTCTAAGGTCACTAGCCACTCTGTTAAAACCAAAGAGTCATGTAGTCTTGGAAGTTCAGATTCAATTTCAGCACATTCACCTGAACTTGTCCACACTTCTGAAAATCCAATTGATATATTGGCAAGTTTTCCTTTTTCTGAAATTGAATTGGAACATGAATTTGATCCTGAACTTCCACTTGATGATTCCAATCTACTTCCTGATTCAATCATGACTTCCATATCCTTACCTGATTTCAATCCATTTCCCAAGTCAGAATTGGATCCATTTCCTATCCATTGTGAAAATGAATCACCAATCTTTTATGATGATCACATAGAACTTGGCCAATTCCATACTTCTGAAAATCCAATTGATAAATTGGCAAGTTCTCCACATTTAATTGAACTACATGAGGAATGTGATCTTGAACCCCAACTTTGTGATTCAATTCTTTTTCCTGATTCAGTAATGACTCCGGTATCTTTACCTCACTTCAATCCTTTTCCGGAGCCGACATTGAATCCAGTCCCAATTCACAATGAAATTGAATCACCCATCTTTAAGGATCATGTCGAACTTGCCCAATTCTACACTTCTGAAGATTCAATTGACATTTTGGCAAGTTCTCCATTTTGTGGAATTGAACTAAATGAGATATGTGACCTAGATTTGCACATCTGTGATCCAGTTCAAATCCCTGAATCATTATTGACTCCGGTTATATTACCCAATTTGAGTAACCTTCTAGAGTCAGTATTGATTCCCATCCTTCCTGAACTTGAATCACTAATCTTAGATAGTCACATTCCATCATGGGAAACTGAATGTGGACTTGAGCTTCATTTTCTTGACTTGGACTCAGTTCCTGAATCCATTCCGACTCCTGAACCTTTACTGACTTCATTCACTTCCCTGAGTCGGTGTTCCTTTCTGAGTCCAAGTCAACGTTCTATCATTCCATATTCCATTCTGGGACAAGATTGTTGATAAATTTAACTCAGAAATTATTTTAAAAATTTGGAAATTAGATGGGGGAATGTACATAATAATCTTAAATGCACACATCATTTTTGTGGGTCATATTATTGAAATTTCTGGTGGGTTCCTGAAAACCCAACATAAAGTTGATTGGGCCATGTTTCGTGGACCAATCAGACCACCACCGGAACCACCACCTTAAGGTAATTTTTTCCTTCCCTCTTCATTTTTGTTTCATGCATATATATATCATGATGCATTGAGGACAATGCATGAAATAAGTGTGGGGAGGGTTTACTAACTTAGAGTTTTTAGAATTTCTTTCTTTTACACTTCTTTTAGAGTTTTTTAGATTTTATTTCTTTTACACTTCTTTTAATAAATAAAAATAAAAAATAAAAAAATATAAAAAAAAAACTTTTTGAAATAAGAGACAAAGTTTTGATCTATTTTTTAAGAAAAGTAAGATGTATCTTAGAGATTAAGAAAGCCTTAATTATGACATCTTAAACATAGTTGAAGTAATAGATCTTGTTGGAAATTATAGGCTAAGTAAGTAAAATTGGTGAGATATTCTTATCTTGAATTTTTTGCCTTAGATAATATGCACTTCACACTTACACATTTCTTGGGATGGAAACAAAGACCAAAAATGCCATAAAAATAAAAAAAAAAAAGAAGAAAAAAAATATATATATATAAATAAAACATCACCTATTAAGCTGGAGAATTGTGCCTCAAGAAGCATGATTATTCACGCCTAACGGTGGTAAAGAAAATAAATAATCCCCCTTAGTTATGTGGCCTTTTCTACTCGAGACCTTAAACCCGAGGGATGTTTTCTCATCTGGTGCCCTAAGACCGTCTGGTTTGGGAGTCATCGGTTAAAGGCTCGCTACAAGGGTAGACTAGAAAGCCTAGACTAAGGGAAGAAAAAGAAAAAAAAATATATATATATGTATAAATAAAGAAATGGCTTTATGGTTGGAGTTGAAATCCCAGGAAATTTTCACTTACACGGTGTGCATATTATCTAGGTTTATGAAAGATAAAAGTATTCAATCCAATTTTGAATTCTTACCTTAATTAAAAACAAGATCTTGCATGGATACTAAGTTTAAGGAAGAATGATTATAGGTGGACTTATGACCTAGGATCACTTATATTTTGCAAAAATAGTTTAAAAACTTGTCTCTTATTCAAAATGCGTTTTCAAAACACTAACATTTATTTTCTTTCTTTATGGATTTTGTGGGTGTAATCCGCTGAAAACCCTCAGGAGACAACACTCCTCCTCTAGGGTAACCTAGAGGTTTAACGGCTTGTTGCACATGCTCAGTGCAATCGCGTCACCTGCGAAAGTGGTGTAATAAACTGGTAGTATAGATTTTCTTTTCTTTTTCTATTTTTTGCTCGGGACGAGCAAAAGAATAAGTGTGGGGGTGTGATTAGTATCCAATATTGCATATTTTACATCATAACTCCCATGCATATTACAAATAAATATGTGATTTTTACTCCTCTTCTCTACATATTTGCAGGTACACACTTAAAGGAGAGATATCCAAATAATCACTTAATTAACACTAATTAAGTGATTAATCCATGATTAAGATAAAGCCAAATTCAAATCCAGATCTAGAGAGATCCGCGCGCCAATTGGAGAATCCAAGTAGTCCACGTGGCTAACAACCCAACTACCAGATCTCACCAGAAAGATCCGGCTCAACGGCCCAGATCTGGCGGCGATCCCGCGGCAATCCGCGGCAATCTTAGGTTGTTATGGCCTCGGATTTCGTGCCAACAAACTAGGCTCTCGAAGGTTCTCTCCCATGCTATAAATAGTCCACCTTCACCTGCAAGCAAAAACTGAATGGAGAAGAGAGGAGATTAGTTTAGTATTGTAATTTTCATGTATTTTTCTCTTTAGGTTTTGTTCTTTAGATTCCTCTTCTTCTTCCCTAGAATTCAATGTAAAAGAGAGTGATTGTGAGGGAGAGAGCTTGTGTAATCAAGAGTGACACTTGAAGCAACAAGGATTGATCCATCCTCCTTCCTCTACTTGAAGCTTGGTTCTAGTTTTCTTGCATTCTTTAATTGCTTTCTTATGTGCTTTCTTTAATTCTTGCAATTTAATTCAAGCTTTGTTTTACTTCATGCTTTCTTGTATTTCTCTTATGGCTTGTTGTAGCTAATTCTTCTCCATGTACTAGGTTACCACTAGCTTAGCTTTCTTCACTAACTCATGGGTGATTGCTTTTGTTCATCTTGCAAGTTGTATGATCTTCTCTTCTCCGATGGTTAAACCACCATCTTGCAAGTGAGAAAGTAATTAGGTCAACACGCGAGAAGAATCCTACGCTAATGGAGTGACAACATTAGGCAAGCATTCGCTATCAAGGAGTCTAGTAAGTCTTGGCAAGCTAGCAAGGTAAGCTAGTCATGGATTGCTTTCTTTAAGTTTTCTTTCTTTTTCTTGTGAATACCACATCCACTTCTTGATTTCTTTTCCAACGATTTCCACCATGAACATAGCCATCCTTTCTTTTAGTTTCTTTTACATTTGATTCACTAAGTTTATAAGTAAGAGAAGAATACTCGTTTGTTCACTTCACTACCACACGTTAAAGCTTCCATCGCGAGCTCTCCCTGAGATCCGACTCGGTATAGCCCTATGCTATAGCGGAGACAAGAAAGGGTACATCAAATACATCTTTATACACATAATAAGTACACCTCCTTAGTCTAATCAATAGGATTGTAGCGAGATTCCGCTCCTATGAGAGTCCTGCTCAGATAATAAATGGCCTGCTCGTGGCCATTGTCGTCCTTCTAAGCGAGGAGGGCGCCGAGGGAATAGTCCAGAGCTTTTACATAAAGTAAGAATGGTTTCCCTGATGTAGGGGCCACTAAGACCGGAGGGTTTGTGAGATACCTCTTGATGTCTTCATAAGCTTCTTGACAAGCTTGGTCCCATATGAAGGCAGTACCCTTTTTCATGAGCCGGGTGAACGGCTGACAGCGGCCTGAGAGATTTGCAATGAATCTTCTGATGTAGGCCAACCTACCTTGCAAGCCTCTGAGCTCTTTGAGGTTCCTCGGTGGATGCATGTCCTGGATGGCTTTGACTTTGTCTGGGTCCAGATGGATCCCTTTTGATGTGACAATGAACCCAAGGAATTTGCCGCTGGATACTCCTAAGAAGGATTTTGTCGGGTTCATTTTCAGCTGATGAGCCCGCATTATGTTGAACATCGTTCTTAGGTCGCGAAGATGTTCGTCTTTGTTGCGACTTTTGACAGCAATGTCGTCAACATAGCACTCTACTGTCTTCCGGAGGTGATCGCGGAAGATCGTGCTCATTGCGCGCTGGTAGGTTGCTCCGGCGTTCTTCAGTCCGAAGGGCATCACAGTGTAGCAGTATACCCCCAATGGCGTTCGAAAAGAAGTATGCTTCTCGTCATCAGGATACATCTTGATCTGGTTGTACCCTGAGAAGCCGTCCATGAAAGACATCCTCTCGAACCCGCATGTGTTGTCAATCATGACATCAGTGATGGGCAGCGGAAATTCATCCTTGGGACAGACCGTATTGAGATCACGGTAGTCGATGCAGATTCGTATTTTGCCATTCTTCTTGAGGACGGGGACTATATTAGCCACCCAATCTGGATGTTGCTCCTCCCGAATGAAGCCACATGCAATGAGCTTGTGAACTTCGGCCTCAATAGCTTCCATAATGTTCGGGCGAAACCGACGTTGTTGCTGCTTGACTGGCTTGACGTCAGGCTTGATGTTTAGACGGTGCATAGCGACCTGTTGATCGAGTCCGGGCATGTCTTCATAGCTCCACGCGAAGACGTCTATATACTCTTTTACGAGCATTATCAATTCCTCCTTTTCTATAAGTGATAGGCTTTCACTTATAAAGATGGGTTTGGGATGATCTTGACTTCCCAGATTGACCTGCGTCACCTTGTCTTCAGTAGGCGGCTCACGCAGTTCGAACCGTTTTTCCCATTGGAGACTTAATTGCTGGGCCCAAGGTTCCTCATCAGCAACCTCTGCGGGTTCCAACTGACTGCTTGAAGTCATGAGGCTTTCGAATATCCCTCCTATGCTGACATCAGAGTCCCATTCGGAAGATGAGGCTGACTGTGATGGGATCGATCCATCGCCTTTGACCTGAACTGTTGTTGATGATGTGGGTGTGACATACCCTAACCCCCTGCGTGTACTATCATAGTAATTTGTAGGCTTCCCTTTCGGGACAAAATTACGCATTAGACTGCGCCTCCCTTTTCCAAAGTTTAGGCCGCCTCCCTGCTTCAGGTTGTAACCCATCTTCTTCATAATATGGCGCGCTGATGGCGCGTAATGAAAGAACTGTGGAGCATCCGACTCTGAGCTTGAGTCTGTAGTTAATAATCTCCCTGGCCGGGCTCTGCCGAAGATTATCGGCGACTGACCTTGTTTGGAAGGAGGGACCACCAGTGTAGCCCCTTCTATGACCTCCATAGATGTACTGGCCGCATTTGGCTTATGTACGGGCATGTGCAGAGAGCCATCCATAATGGATTTGATCGACCGCATACTCACAGGATAATCAAAAGAAATATTGTCATTAATTACCCATTCACCTTCTTCATCAGAAGGAGTATTACATTGAGGGTCATTGAGGAAACATGCTGTAATTGGTTCGCCAATCAAAATGGCTGGCATGCCTGTTTCGGATTCTGAATCCGCCTCATTGCCACTTTCATCATCGTCTGGCAATGGCTCTGCAGGCGTTCCGTCGGCCTCTTGATAAGGAGGGCATCGGTAAAGTAGTTTTCCACCCCCTTGAAGGGTTGCTTTTCAGCGAAGATAGTTCGTACTGTCACATCATCTTCAACATATTTGAAGCATTGGTGGAGAGTGGAAGGAACGATCCAGTTGGCATGGATCCAAGGTCTTCCTAGCAGCAAGTTATATGATGTGTCAGCATCAATGACATAGCACGTCACTTCTGACTTCAAGCTTCCGATTCTGCAGCGGAGCCGAATCTTTCCAAGCGGATGGCTGCTCCCGGCGTTAAAACCGTATATTGTAGTGGTGGTTGCAGACAACCTGTACAGTGGTATGCCGAGGAAGTAGAGGAGCCTTTTGGGGATGATGCTGAGTGCAGACCCCGGATCGACTTGTACTCTTTCAATGCATGTTGAACCGATATATCCGGTATAGTACAGAGGTCGATCATGCTTGTTGTCTTTGAGAAGCATATCTTCCGCCGTGAAGGTAATAGCAGGCACCTTTGACAGTACATGATGGCATTCTGGGCAAGAAGACTGGGCGTCATGATTAGAGACCTCTGGTATGCATGTCAGAAGAGTCTCTGAGTTGGCCAAAGCATCTCTGAGCGCTTCTCGTGTCTCTTTGGAGAGACGCAGGAGCTCGTGTATTGTGATACGAGCCGGGATATTGGCTAAGTGGGCCAATATATCAAAGCGGAAGGGCGTGTCTAGCCCTTGGCTTGGCGGTTTCTTCAACACATGGTCGAACCGCACCTCCTTAGGCTTTTCTCTCCCTTTGGTCGGGACTGGAGTGGATGTCGGCATTGGTACTGACGTCGTTTGCTGTTGTATCTCGTCAGTAGACTTGTCATACTACCTTAAGTATGATTTTCCAGACCGGGTGCCCGCCTGTTGAGGCGCATCTGCCTGCGCTGTGCAAGCACGCTTTTCTCCTTCTGAGTCACTAAGGGAAGCCGAAGTAAGGTTGTCATCATCTGGCAGGACAGAGATGACATTACAGGGCTTGCCCTTTTGCTGGAGTCCTTCGACGTCCGCTGTACGTCTTGGACGAGGTCAGGGTGTATCCACATAACTTCTCCTGTCTCCAATGTCAAGGGAACGAGACCCTTGTCATTTTTAGCTATGGATGAAGAATGTTTGATTTTCAACCGCGGTGTGGGGGCTGGATAGGTCCCGTCAGGAACCATGACCTTTTGGGCTGTGCCGAATTCAAGGGCCACCATATTGGCAGTGACTTTCTTCTGCTCCGTCTTCAGTGTGAGGACGCCGGCGTCAATCAGGGTTTGTATCCTGTCCTTGAGGACATAACATTTGTCAGTAGGATGGTGAATCATCCTATGATAGAGGCAGTATTTGGGGTCGTTTGTGCGCCCTATCTCATCAGGACGTCGAGCATCCGGCAGCTTCAGCTTGTTCCCTTTGTGGAGCAGGTGGAATATCGTGACCACCTGATCATCTCTGAAGGAGTACTGTTTTGGAGGAAACTTGGGCTCCTGATTGTTGAAGCCGCTCTTCTTGGCCTTCGACTGCACGTCTCCGGATAACTCTACGGACATAATCTCTTTCCCCTTAGCTTGGGAAGACTGAGGCGGGTCGCCGCGTCCTTTGCTGTTCGTATCCCATTTGCCTCTGGGGGCGGATGGCTCGAACTTTTTAGCCGACTTCTCAGCTATCTCAGCTTATTCGACCAATTCCTTCCAAGTGTGGGCTTTGACAGCCCCCATGCGAACTTCTACTTGATCCAAGAAGTTGTGCCTGCATGTCTGTAAGAGCATGGGTAACGGCATCCCTGCTGGACACATCAAGGATAAGTTTCTGAACCGCTCAATGTAGTCACGGACAGATTCGCCCTTCTTCTGCACGGTGGAGAGGAGCTTGTCCATGGTCACTTCAGTGTCGTCCTCATAGAAGCGAGAGAGGAACCGAGTTTCTAGGTCAATCCAGGAATTGATAGAACCTGGAGGGAGGCTTCGGAACCAGTCGAATGCCACACCCTTTAGAGTGCCAATAAACAGCCTAGCCATGATGGCGTCGTTGCTTATGACATTACCAGTCTGAGACCGGAAATAGTAGATGTGCTGATTGGGCGAGCTCTTACCATCATACGTATGCAACGTTAGTGGTTTGAACTTTGGCGGATATGGCACCGAATCCCATTCCAGTGGGTAAGGACGGACTACCCCCACTTTCTTCAATTCATCCTTCTGAGCCAGGGATGAAATTTGAGCTTGAAGGCCTTTAAGGACTTCGGCATCCAGGGAAGAGCCTCCCTTAGATCTCTCCGTCTTGGGCGGATCATTGCTGAGATGTCCCTCCTCGTCATGATTACTCCCGGTATCATCATTCCAGTTGCTGAGGAGCTGAGCGAGCATCTGTTGAATATTGTCCAGGGTCTCTTGCTGAGTTCTAGAGGTCTGCTCCTGAGCTTCCAAACGCCGACGAAGGTCGTCATTGGCGTTATCGGTCATATTGACCGATGCTTTGTCCGTCTGTATAGAACTGACTGTTGCTGAAAAGGCATACCCGCTGTCTTCATCTTCTCCATCAGATGATTGGGGTGATCGCCTGGGTGATGGCGGGATCAGGGCCGTCGAGAAAGAAGGTTGCTCGTAATTGTAGGGTATTGCCACCCTGGATCTGGTGTTTCGGAAAACACCTTCTTCTTGTACCGAGACCTCGCCTAGGCCTGGATTATAATCTGGGTCTGGAGAACTGTAAGGGGGACCATCAGATGTCTGACTCCCCTTGCGTCGCTCTCGGCCTCTTCCGGTCATATTGACGGAGGCGGAGATTGGATCTGGTGGGGCGCCCCTTCCGCGATGCCTCGTAGGAGCATGTGCGGACAACCGATCAAACACCGATTGCCGGTGCGGAGACACAGCCATGGTTGGATGTAGCCGGCAGCGGGTTGAATGGATTGTCACAAGTCGGCATCATCTTTGACAACAGGGGAAAGTAATTCGGAGGGGCTCCGGCTTCCGCTAGCTTACCAGGAATTCTCGTAGGTCAGGCCCAACAGAGCCTGGATAACTTCGCAGAGAAGCTTTTTCGAAGTGTACATGGGACGATACTCCGTTCTTCTTATCCCTGCAAAAGGGATTAGCACTGAATAGTGCTTCAGATCTAGATTCGCCAGTAGGTGCGAACCTCGTGCTTCATGAACTAGAGAGCGGAGCACGCCGAGGTGCTTTATCCGCTATTCCGCCGCGAAGGGGATTAGCCTTAGATGACTCTTTGGACTTAGCCTCGCGGCCTTGGATCCAATGAGTATGCTTTGGTATGGTGGCCCCGTTTGTGAAAGCGAGGCTGTCAGAAGGCTTTGCTGCCTTTGATTTGAGCGACGGTATGATCGCCGTCGGGACTTCATGATTGGCAGCATCGTTAGGGTAGATAGGCATCTTACCCTTTTCTTCGCGGGAGAGGCGCAGTTTCGGCGTGAATACACCGAAAACCTCGGTTGGAGACTTGTGCTTGGGCTTCCATATCCGCCTTGACGGAAGATGCTTAGGTTCACGAGGAACCTGAATAGCCACACGCGGGGCTGTGGGGTGTTGGCAAAATTCTGCCTCTGGTTTCTGATTTGAAACCTTGGTCGTGAAGACCTTCCTGTGCTTCCGTGCTCGAAGCGTCAGGTCACCCCCAGAGAGGACTTCTTCAAATCTTCCTTGGTCGATCTGGATGACCAAGTTCTCAAGAGTGCAGGACTCGGTCTGCGGGCATGCTTCCTTGTTGCGCCAGAGCACCACAGCAGGTTTGCAGGGAACCTTTTCAGTCTCCGCAGAGATTTTCCTTGAAGATTTAGCCAGAGAAGCTCTGGCTGCACCGACTTTGTTGAATTCAGAGATAGACCCGAAGGTCTGATCGTCGCATTGCGACACTTGATTCTCAGCAGAGGAGAATACTTTCCCCAGCGGAGTCGCCATCTTGTTTTCCTTTATGTTTGCAAAAGGGGAAAACTTACAAAAAAAAGAGAGTTTGAGGAGCTAAATTACAAGTATTCTTAAAAAAAGATTACAAGTAGATCTCCTCAGAGATTCTGGAAAAATGTGCCGATAGGAGTCTGGTCAGCGCGCGACCACTTTGTCCCTTTGACGATGCGAGCAATAAGATTCCCTTCTCGCCTGGTTCTGGGAATCAGAGAACAGAGGATTGGTAGAACCCTCTTGCTACTTCTCAAAACCGCCTTCTGTGAGGAATTCCTTCTCGCCTGGTTTCGGAGATTCCTTGAGGAAAGAGGTTGCTAGGGTATCGCCACCCTGAAAGGAGAAGTATTTCTCTTGAAAGGTCTCTGAATTAGAGAACGCACGGTGCGTTATGAAGAAGTCCGATTCTCCTGATCAGCAGATGATTGATTTGGGAGCAGAAGCCCACTTTGATTGATCGCCGATCTCTGGAAGCCTCCTCCCCTTGTGCCCCTGGCGGGCTATTTATAGGGAGAGCAAGGGTATAGTCTCCCCTTGAAGATATGGAAACAGATTGAACCGAATCTGTTTGAATCTGGAAAGTAGCCTTGCTGCGAGGCTAGGATAGCTTCTGCGGAGCTAGAAAATGGCAAGTCGGTTGATCTTTCCGATTTGTTTTGATCCTTTCCATATCGTTGGAGGATTTTCTCTGATCCTCTTACTCGTTTCAAGAGAGTCAAGAGATTGCGGCAATCACGTGCCATATTTGAATCCTAATTGGATTTGATCAGATTGGATCCGATCTCATCAGGAGATTTGATTGGTCAAAGGTTGACAATGGAGCTGCCCGCTTTGAAGCTCATAGCAGAGCTAGAGGCAACTCTTGGCGAGGTCCGAAAAGAGGCTTTTCGGCGAAGCTATCAGTTAGCTTCTTGGCGATGCTCTGGATGATGCTAGCCTCTCAAACGAGGCTATCTCCTTGGGCTAATGTAATGCTAAATGCTAGCATCTTAGACCTGCTGAGATCTGTTTAGAAACAATCCGGGTTCACTGTTCTGCTTGCTGGATCAGTGGAGTCCGAGCTGCTTCCTTGTCCCTTGGAGGTGGGTGGAAACTGGTCTTCAGCTTGTCTGTCCCTTGTCTTTTGTAAATGTCAACAAGTTTAGACATCGTTCGGACCAATGAGAATCTTGTCTTTTTAAGTGTCAACACCACCCATAGAAGAAAAACCAAAGTTACAAAAAAGGATAGAAGCCATGCAAGAGGCCGAACAAAAATTTTAGAAAATATTGGCCTCTCTAGTTCCACAATATTTTCAAGAGTCATACTCAGTCTCACCTTTTCAAAATGACCAATCACTAGTCATGGACACGAGTATAGAACTCTTGCGTGAGTTCGAATAACAACCTCAAAATTTATTGGACTCACTGTTTCACCAAAAATTCCAAAACCAACCTTTATACCTATCTTTTCAAGCCCAATTGCAACAAAATGATGAACTAATCAATTTTGAAAAGTTGCTTGAAGTCATGACTCGTTAAAATGCCCATAATAATGAAATAGATATATGGTCAAATCTCTCCATTCTCACTCTTCGATCATTCCTGACGTCGCTAACCATTCTGTTAGAAACCAAGAATCATGTTATTTTGAAAACCAAGATTCATACTCAGTTCAAAATGAAAACCCATTAATCTTGGAAAGAGTATGAAATTCCTGAGTGAGACCGAGCAACAATCTCATACCTTGTTGGACTCACCACTTCTCTAGAATCAAGCTTCACATATTTCTTTTCCAAAACATCCAACTGTAAAAAAATCTATCTTGGAAATGATTATAGAAATCTTGCGTGAGTCTGAGCAACAATCTTAAATTTTGATGGATTCACAATTTCACCAAAATTTTCAAAACCAACTTCCATACTCAACTTCTCAAGAAGAACCGATTGCAAATAGTATAGGAGACATGATTCAGAATTACAGTTCTGTTACCCGGCCTATCAGTAGGTTAGATTCAATATTATGTGAATTGATTAATAGGAGTGAGGGAATTCTCTTTTGTCCACCTTTGACTAATCCTTATATCTCTAACTCTATCGATCTAGACCAGGAATCATGTTGTTTTGGTAACCAAGATTCAATTTCAGCATACCCATTTTAACTTGACCAAAATTAAAAATTTTGAGAACAACATTAATATTTTGGCAAGTTATACCTTTCTTGAAATTGAACTTGAGTATGAATATAATTTTGAATCTCAACTTCGCAATTCAATTTCATTTCTTGATTCAATATTGACTCCAATATCTTTACCCAATTTTCATCACTTTCTCGAGCCAATATTGGATTTATGCCTAACCATCATGAAATTGAATCACCATCTTCCTAAATCAACATATTAAACTTAATCAATACTATACTTTTGAGAGTCACATTGACAAATTTGCAAGTTTTTCTTTAAAAGAATTAAACTCAGGTAAGAATGTGACTTTGATCCTCAAATTTATGATCCAGTTTAAATTTCTGACCAATATTGACTCCTATTTTGCTACACGATTTGAACAACATTTTAAAGTCAGTTTTTATTCTTATACCTGTCATTCTTGAACTTGAATCAATAATCTTAGGAAGTCACATTCTGCTTTGGGGAAATAAATCTGGACTAGAGTTTAACTTCATGATTTAGACCCACTTCCTAAACAAATTTTGACTACTGAACTTTATCTTGACTTAAGTCAAATTCCTGAGTCGGTATTAGTTCTTGAGCCCAAATCAATCATTCCATTTTTTCACACTCCATTCTAAGACAGATGTTGATAAAAATGACTCCGAAATTATTTTTAAAATTTAAAAAATTAGATGATGTAAAATTCTCAACAAAATCATCCATGTATACATCATAATAATAGGTTATATTATAGAGGTCTCTGAGGGTTCTTCTGGACTCCACGCAATTTGAATTGGGCCGCATTTTGTGGACCAATTAGACTACCACTGGAACCACCACCTTGAGGTGATTTTTCTTTCCCTCTCTATTTGTTTCATGCATACATATATTCATGATGCATTGAGGACAATGCATGAGATAAGTTCGAGGGAGGGTCTACTAACATAGAGCTTTTATATTTTCTTTCTTTTTCACTTCTTTTAGGATATTCTTAGATTTTTTTTTTCTTTTTGTATAAGAAGTTTCATTTTCTTTAAAAACTTTTTGAAACAAGAGACAAAATTTTGATCTATTTTTAAGAAAATTATGATGATCTTGAAAGTTAAAGAAACCTTAATTATGACATCTTAAACCTAGTCAAAATAATAGATCTTATATAAAATCATAGACTAAGTAAGATAGATTAAAAGATAATTTTATCCTAAAATTTTTGCCTTGGATAGTATGCACTTCACACTTACACCTTTTTGGAATGAAAACAAAAACCTAAAATGTCATGAAGTGAAAATAAAGAAACAAGAATAATATATATGAATAAAAAAAATTACTTATTAAAGCTGGATAACTATGCCTCAGGAAGCATAACTAATCACACGCCTAATGGTGGTAAAAAAAAATTTTAAATTATCCCCTTAAGTTTTGTGGCCTTGTTTACTCAAGTCCTTAAACCTGGGGGATGTATTCTCATCCAGTGACCTAAGACCATCTAGTCTGAGAGTCATAGGCTCAAGGCTCGCTACATGGGCATACTAGAAAGCATAATGAAGCTAAGGGAAGAAAAAGAAATATTTATATAAATAAATGGATTGATGGTTAGAGTTGAAATTCCAAAAATCTTCACTATCACAAAGTGCATATAATCTAGGTTATTGAAGGATAAAGTATTCTATTCAATTTTGAATTACTTACTTTAATTGAAAACAAGCTTGCATATAATTAAGTTTAAGAAAGAATAATTTTTTGTCGACTTATGATCTTAGATCGCTTAAATTTTGAAATAATATTTTAAAACTTATCTCTCTTGCAAAATACATTTTCAAAACACTAACTTTTATTTTCTTTCTTTATAGATTTGTGGGTGCAATCCGGTGATCACCCTTAAAAGACAAAACTCCTCCTCTAGGGGAAACCCAGAGGTTTATGTTGGCCTAGATGCCTTCCACTCTAGTTTTGATGATGATTAACTCATGTAGTTATAGTTTACTAATAATCTTGTGGTGTTTAGTTTTAGATACTTAACCAAGATATTAGCAGGTGATTAGCTTCAACAAAGGTGTTTTGGAGCTTTCACATGGTGATTCAAGAGCCCTGATCAGCATGATTCTGTCACATTTTCATACCCATATTTATCTATCATTTGTTTATATATAATGCTACTCGGGTATTTTTAGTCTATTTTGCAGACAAAGTTATTAGGAGAAGACTGGACCACAAAAGACTCTTTCAAGTTCGTAAAGCGCATTAAAAGGAGTTGAAGGCAAGATAGGAGGCTACATTGCTGGGATCAACGTCTAAAACTGAGATCAAAGAAATTTACGAACAACTCGGAAGAGTTCGAGGCCAGTTGAAAAAAAAAAAAAAAAAAACGCAATTTTGAAGAAGTCGGGGGCTTAAACGCAAAATGGACAGAGATGTAAAAGTGCAAAATTAATATAATAATTCTCCTTGTAATTTTGTTACTGTTTTGAACTTTTATGTAAAATAATCAAAACCCTAAGCCTATAAATAGCCAAGGCTAGGGTTTTGAGAGGGGGTTTTTTTTTTCTTTTCACCTGTACGTACATTTTCTAGATCGGAAATTTTGAGGCTTTCATTTTTTTCTCTGCATCAAATTCTCGTTCACGTTATTATTTTCGTTCTTGTTTTGTTTTAATTGATTCATCAAAAGCCTCTCTCCGTTTTCTCTTTGCATCACAACAACTCCATCATCAAAAAGAAAAAAAAAAGAAGAAGAGAGCTTGGGCGCGCCCATCCCTGTCACAGGCGCCCAAGCCCCAAAAGAAAAAAAAAGAAAAAGAAAGACAAAAGAGAGAGGCACCTGCGCCTGCCTCTCTCTTTGCTCACAGTACAGGCCAGGCGCCCTTGGCGCATTCAATTTGAAGACAAGGCGCCTACTTGGCGCCTTGTGATTGGACAACAGCGCCCAAGGGGCGCCCAGTTTGAAGAGGAAGGTGCAGGTGCAGGTCCTGTGGCTACTGCATGGTAAGGTTTTGATTTTATTTATTTATTTATTTTTAATTAGTTTCATTAGTTTAATTAATTAGAGTTTCAGTTAATTGTTTAATTAAATTTAGATAGTTTTAAACTGATTTAATTAGTTTAGTTTATTGTAGTTTTATCATGAGTAGCTAATTCACTGCAAGCGCTTAGGGGAGATGAACCTAGACTTAATTCTTGTAGACCGAGTCATTCTCCTATTTATGACTGTATGCACACCAATTGACCTACTATTTTTAGGAAATTAATTTCTTGAATAATTAGATTTTTGACAGGCTATGTATTGGGGGTTAATGGTTCATGCTTAGAGCTTTATTGCCTTATGTTATTTGTTTAATTTAGTTAATTTATCTTTGATGGACTATGTAACTGGATAATAGCTTGTGCTTAAATCTAGTGTTCAGAATTAATGTGTCTCTTAGACATAGAGATTTGGTGTGTACTACAAACTGGTATGGAGACCAAGATTGACCACTTGATGTTAGTTTAGGGGATTCGACCCTAGGTTCTTGACTTTTCTTTTATTATAATTAGTTCACATAACTCACAAATCCACAAAATTTTTGATCAATTCGTCTAGAAGTGCTGAAACCAAAAGAACCACCTGTCCCTGTGGACCGACCCTCAAGTGCTACATCGAACGACCGTGCACTTGCGGTTATTTAAAACGAGGAGACAGAATCTCCCCATCAAGTTTTTGGCGCCGTTGCCGGGGATCGGTGTCCTCTTTTGTCTTAGCACGTCTACTAAAAAAAATAAATAAAAAATTAATTAAAAAAATTTCAGTGCGACCCAAGCATCACATATTCCAACTCAACTCCTACGCTGATACATGTCAGCTTGGGAACGTGACTCAAAAGGACAGCATAGATACGAACAAGATCAAGATGACTGACCCTGTTCCACCAATGGTCCTTATGGACTGATGTTACCCTCCTCGATCATCACACCCGTCATGCATCAGATTGTCAGAAGCCACTGAGAACAACTACGAGTTGAAGCCACAATATATCACTATGCTCCCCAAATTCTCCGGACTGGAATCTGAAGATGCATATATGTTCATCAATGAATTTGAGGAGGTGTGCGCAATGATGAAATTAGGCAGCTGAGTGAAGATGGAGTCAAACTAAGGTTCATCCCTTTATCACTCAGGGACAATGCAAAAAAGTGGCTTTACAGCATCACAACAAACTCAATTACTACATGGGCGGAGTTTGTTGCAATTTTTCTGAAAAAATTCTTCCCAATGCACAAGACTGCACGGATTCAATCTGAGATCAATCAATTCAGACAACGGGACAAAGAACCATTTTGGAGATATTTAGAAAGGTTTAAGGACCTTCTAGCTCAGTGTCCCCATCATGCCATAGAAAAGTGGCGTCTCTGTCAAATTATCTACGAGGGTGTTGATTACAACTCGAAAACTCTTCTTGAATCCATGAGCCACGGTGACTTCATGAGGATGACAGATGATGATGCATGGATATTCCTCGAAGAGATGGTAGAGAAAACAATGCAGTGGAAAGGGTTTAATGAGAAGCCACCAACTACAAACTCAACCACCACATCGAGGAGTGGCATACATTCGATCGAAACTCCATTGCAACTGAAGCAAAGATGGCCGCACTGATGAGAAGGGTTGAAGTGTTGGAAAGCAAGGGACTCCTCCTCAGCAGTTCGATCAAGTGAATCAGACCTCTGCACCAAGTTGCTTTAACTGTCAATCTCCAACTCATGTCATGGAAGATTGCCCATTCCATCCAAACCCACAAATGAATTGTCAAGGACAACAGTTAAACGCCACTTATCAGCGACAAAATGAATGATCCATATGCACCAACATACAATCCAGGGTGGAAGAATCACCCTAACCTTTCATGGAATCAAGGAGGAGGAACTCAAGGAGGGGCAACAAGCACCTCTCAACCAAGCGGTTCACAGTACACGAGGCTAAACACATTCAAGTATCAACAACAACAACCGGCCTTTGTGGCATCGCAATCCACTCCAACATATGCAAATCCATCAATGCCGCCACCAGGATTTGGGAGTGATTAAAAGTTAAACACCATGGAGAAGAACTTCAACTCATATATGCAATCGACAAATCAGATGTTGCAGTCTAATCAACAAGCCATACAACAACTCACGCTGCAAATGAGTAAGATGTCGTCTCAAATGAGTGAAAGGGAAAGAGGGACCTTTCCCAGCCAACCTGAGATTAATCCTAGAGATACCAGAGCAAATTCGTCCAGTCATGCTCAAATCAATGCAATTCATACTTTGCGATCTGGAAAGAAAGTTGACAATCAGGTGATGCCTGACCAAACCAATTCCTCTCTCCCCATGGCTAATCCATCATCTTCTGGCTCAGATCAGTCTGAAGATAAAGAAATTGAGCAAATCACTGATCCTCCTTATGATCCACCAACTCCATTTCCTAACCGATTAAAACCGAAGAAACACACGGCGCAGATGGAGAAGATTCTAGAAATCTTCAAGCAAGTGAAAGTGAATGTTCCTCTTCTTGACGCTATTGAACAAGTCCCATCCTATGCTAAATTTTTGAAGGACTTGTGCACTAAGAAGAAAGCACATCAAACGTCGAAGAAGGTCTTTCTAGGAGCAAATATCAGTGGAATAATCCAGAATAGCATTCCAGTGAAATATAAGGACCCTGAATGTCCAACTATTTCCTGTACAATTGGAACAACTGTTATTGACAAGGCGCTATTAGACTTAGGGGCGAGTGTAAATTTTCTTCCTTACTCGGTTTACAAGCAGTTAGGAGTGGGTGAGTTGAAACCCACAAAGGTCACTCTACAACTAGCTGACAGGTCAGTTAAAGTTCCATTAGGAGAGATTGCGGATGTGCTAATTAAGGTCGGTGAATTTATCTTTCCAGTTGATTTTGTCGTCCTTGAAACTGCACCGTGGAAAACCCGAGAGGGAAAATTCCTGTGATTCTTGGCCGACCTTTCCTAACTACTTCAAATGCTTTGATTAATTGTCATAGTGGGTTGATGAAACTCACTTTTGGTAATATGACAATCGATCTTAATATTTTCAACCTAGGGAACCAACCAAGTGTTCACCCTGACCAGCCTTGTGATGTCAACTGGATCCAAGGGTTACCAAGTGCACATTTCGAATATGAAGGATCTGACATCAAGTATATTGATCAAGAGTCAGATTTTGAT
The DNA here is from genome assembly GCA_038442645.1 of Agave tequilana. Lineage (NCBI taxonomy): Eukaryota > Viridiplantae > Streptophyta > Magnoliopsida > Asparagales > Asparagaceae > Agave > Agave tequilana. Next base: position 99,371 of record JAVJIF010001266.1, read on the forward strand.
GAAGTAGAAAGCTGGTTTGATGAGATAAACCAACATGTCAGTCAGGTTTCATTACAATGGTGAGAATCGTATCTTGAGCCAAGTTGTGCAGTGTCTATACCCCGACCTTGTTTACCTGAGGAAGAACCATTTAAGTTAGAATTTGAACCCTCGTTGAATGCTCATCAGGATAATGTGATTCATGACATGCAAATAATCATAGTGATGATAACTACAGGAGGCCAGATTCTGAGAATATATTTCGAAGTTTTGAAGAAATCTTTGATGATGAATTCAAGATGTATGAGGAAGCTCAACAAGAAATGCAACTCAACAATGATCATGGTGAATCTGATTTAGCGGACTCTAATCAGAGTTTTGAAGATATTTGTAATGAAGAGATAAGGATATTTGAAGAATTAGAGCTAGTCATAAACTCTAAGTGTCTCGACTCATATCTTGAACCTTTCATTAAGGAGTGTGCACCCCAGTCTCATCCACCTGTGGAGGAGCCACCTGAGCCAGACCCGTGGTTAGCAAAGTTGAGATAAATATGATTCATGGCATGTCTAGAATTCATATTAATGAAAATCCTATGAGCCACTTCAAGCAAGCTGAGTGGATATTTGACAATAAAAGTGTGTTCTGTGAGTACAAAAACTTTTGCTCAAGCCACAATAAGAAAATGAGATGGATAATGACACTAAAGATAATAGTAGAGCATGCGAGGATGATTATAACAATGATGTTGCTGAGTTGGTTAAACATGAGGGAAATGAAAATGATACGGAGCCGAGTGCTTATGTTAAGAGAGTGAGTTCTCTGTATAACTGGCTAAAAAGAAGAAAATGGAAGAAAAAGAAGTTAAGGAAGAGGAGTATGAAAATCAAGTTTGACGGAGGTTGTGCTGAAATGATGAAGGATTCTAATAGTCATGTCAACTCATTGAAGAGAACCCACCTCGAAAGTGGAAAGCAATCAAGGGGAAGGAACCATCATAGCTTAAGGCAGGTGTGAGGGAAGATGTAACTTTATACATTTGTATATTAATTTTAATCTTATTTATTTATTATTTTTTCTTTTCTTTTTTCTTTTGAGTGTGTGAGTCTTTATATTTCTCTTTTAGTCAATTGAGTCAATGTAGTTTTGGTGTCTAAAGAGTTGTTTTATGTATCTTTTTCTCTAACCTTGGTGCCAAGATTATTATAAGTGATTACAGGATAAGCGGGGATGCACACACATGGAGTGATTTTGGTTGCTTCTACAACTAGATTTTTCAGTGCACTGTGAGTACTTCTAATTTCAGCATATTTGTTTCATACATTTTACTCATGTACGCTTGAATTGGATGCTTTATTCTGTGATTGTGTACACGTATGTGGATGTATGTATTTTATGCTATATTCATTCTATCTCTGTATTCAAGTATATGCATGAGGACATGGCACAGTTTAGGTGTGGGGGGGAAGATTCACATATTTCTTTTGTTTTAGGAGTCCTTTTGGTTTTGTTTTAGTTTTAGGGTTTTCACTTTATTTCTCTTTTCTTTCTTTATTTAGAGTCTTAAAAAAAATTTAAAAAAAATTGTGAAAAATTTGAAATTTTTTTGCAAATAATTAGTTAGTATGTGAGTGATTTACTATCCATGAGTGGATTTTAAGGGTAAGATCAAGATGAAAGAATTATAAAGTCTTAAAATAAAGATTAGAATCTAAAACGGACATACCATCTAAACTTAGTCTACGTGATTATGTACCCAATAGCACTTACACTATTAGTTTATAGGCTTGGGATATTGATTGCAACTAAAAAAAAGAAAAAAAATTTATATATAGTAAATAAATATTAATAAGTCTTGTCTTGTGGCCTCAGTTGCTTGAGTAATTAAGTCCGTAGGAGTGTTTTTACACTTATTGTCCTAAGACCATCTGGTTTGGGAGCATTGGCCCATAGCTCGCTATATGAGTAGCTAAGAAAGCCTAATAGGACAAGACACTATAAAATATAATAATATTGATTATCAATTAGCTAGGTACCTTGGCCTCAGGAAGCCTTGGTATCTACGCGAAAGATAGTTAAAAAAAAAAGAAGAAAAAAATTTTGTTATCAAAAAAAAAAAAAGAGGAAAGTTGCAATTAAATATTCCTAAGCTTAAGACTACATCACGATCACGGGGTACATAGGATCTGAAACTTAGGACAGGTGGTGTAAAGTTTTGGATTTGAGACTTTATTTTATAGCCAATATGATTTCTTGAAATGAGGTTTTACTTGAAAATGAAACTCTTGGAAATTGATGATCTTACTAACTAGCTAACAAAAAAAATTGAATTGTTTTTCTTTTCTTGATTTTCGTTATCCTTATTTTACTTTTATTTATTTCTTAATCTCTAACTTTCTTGGATTTTGTGGGTGTAATCCACTGAAAACCCTCACGAGACAAAACTCGTCCTCTAGGGTAACCTAGGGGTTTAACGACTTGTTGCACATGCTAAGTGCAATCGTGATTCTTACGAAAGTGAGTTAGAGTAATTTAGTTTTTCTTTTTCTTTTATAAGTTTTGCTCGGGGACTAGCAAAAGATAGGTGTGGGGGTATTTGATCAGCATGATTCTGTCACATTTTCATACCCATATTTATCTATCATTTGTTTATATAATGCTACTCGAGTATTTTAGTCTATTTTGCAGACAAAGTTATTAGGAGAAGACTGGACCACAAAGACTCTTTCAAGACAGTAAAGCGCATTAAAAGGAGTTAAAGGCGAGATAGGAGGCTTACATTACTGGGATCAACGTCTAAAACTGAGATCAAAGAAATTTACGATCAACTCGGAAAAGTTCGAGGCCAGTTGAAAAAAACAAAAACGCAATTTGAAGAAGTCGGGGGCTTAAACGCAAAATGGACAGAGATGTAAAAGAGCAAAATTAATTTAATAACTCTCCTTGTAATTTTGTAACTGTTTTGAACTTTTATGTACAATAATCAAAACCCTAAGCCTATAAATAGCCAAGGCTAGGGTTTTGAGAGGGGGTTTTTTTTCTTTTGACCTGTACGTACATTTTCTAAATCGGAAATTTTGAGGCTTTCATTTTTTCTCTGCATCAAATTCTCGTTCACGTTATTATTTTCGTTCTTGTTTGTTTTGATTGATTCATCAAAAGCCTCTCTTCGTTTTCTTTGCATTACAACAACTCCTCCATCATCAAAAAGGAAAAAAAAAAAGAAGAGAGCTTGGGCGCGCCCATCCCTGTCACAGGCGCCTAAGCCCCAAAACAGGAAAAAAAAAAAGAAAGACAAAAGAGAGAAGATTCACATATTTCTTTTGTTTCAGGAGTCTTTTTGGTTTTGTTTTAGTTTTAGGGTTTTCACTTTATTTCTCTTTTCTTTCTTTATTTAGAGTCTTAAAAAAAATTGTGAAAAATTTGAAAATTTTCTGCAAATAATTAGCTAGTATGTGAGTGATTTAGTATCCATGAGTGGATTTTAAGGGTAAGATCAAGATGAAAGAATTATAAAGTCTTCAAATAAAGATTAGAATCTAAAACGGACATACCATCTAAACTTAGTCTACGTAGTTATGTACCCAATAGCACTTACACTATTAGTTCATAGGCTTGAGATATTGATTGCAACTAAAAAAAAGAAAAAAAAAATTATTATATAGTAAAATAAATATTAATAAGTCTTGTCTTGTGGCCTCAGTTGCTTGAGTAATTAAGTCCGTAGGAGTGTTTTTACACTTATTTTCCTAAGACCATCTGGTTTGGGAGCATTGGCCCAAAGCTCGCTATATGGGTAGCTGAGAAAGCCTAATAGGACAAGACACTATAAAAAATAATAATTTTGATTATCAATTAGCTAGGTACCTTGACCTCAGGAAGCCTTGGTATCTACGCGAAATATAGTTTAAAAAAAAGAAGAAGAAAAAAATTTTGTTATCAAAAAAAAAAGAGAAAGTTGCAATTAAATATTCCCAGCTTAAGACTACATCACGATCACGGGGTACATAAGATCTGAAACTTAGGACAGGTGGTGTAAAGTTTTGTATTTGAGACTTTATTTTATAGCCAATATGATTTCTTGAAATGAGGTTTTACTTGAAAATGAAACTCTTGAAAATTGATGATCTTACTAACTAGCTAACAAAAAAATTGAATTGTTTTTCTTTTCTTGATTTTCGGTTATCCTTATTTTACTTTTATTTATTTCTTAATCTCTAATTTTCTTGGATTTTGTCGGTGTACTCCACTGAAAACCCTTACGAGACAAAACTCGTCCTCTATGGTAACCTAGGGGTTTAACGGCTTGTTGCACATGCTAGGTGCAACCGTGATTCCTACGAAAGTGAGTTAGAGTAATTTAGTTTTTCTTTTTCTTTTTATAAGTTTTGCTCGAGGACTAGCAAAAGATAGGTGTGGGGGTATTTGATCAGCATGATTTGTCACATTTTTATACCCATATTTATCTATCTTTTGTTTATAAATAATGCTACTCTGGTATTTTTAGTCTATTTTTCAGACAAAGTTATTAGGAGAAGACTGGACCACAAAAGACTCTTTCATGACTGTAAAGCGCATTAAAAGGAGTTGAAGGCGAGATAGGAGGCTTACATTGCTGGGATCAACGTCTAAAACTGAGATCAAAGAAATTTACGATCAACTCGGAAGAGTTCGAGGCCAGTTGAAAAAAAACAACAAAACGCAATTTTGAAGAAGTCTGGGGCTTAAACGCAAAATGGACAGAGATGTAAAAGTGCAAAATTAATTTAATAATTCTCCTTGTAATTTTGTAACTGTTTTGAACTTTTATGTAAAATAATCAAAACCCTAAGCCTATAAATAGCCAAGGCTAGGTTTTTGAGAGGGGGTTTTTTTTTTCTTTTCACCTGTACGTACATTTTCTAGATCGAAAATTTTGAGGCTTTCATTTTTTTCTCTGCATCAAATTTCGTTCACGTTATTATTTTCGTTCTTGTTTTGTTTTGATTGATTCATTAAAAGCCTCTCTCCGTTTTCTCTTTGCATCACAATAACCTCCATCATCAAAAAGAAAAAAAAAAAAAGAAAAGAAGAAAGCTTGGGCGTGCCCATCCCTGTCACAGGCGCCCAAGCCCCAAAAGAAGGAAAAAAAAAAGACAAAAGAGAGAGGCGCCTGCGCCTGCCTCTCTCTTTGCTCACAGTGCAGGCCAGGCGCCCTTGGCGCCTTCAATTTGAAGACAAGGCGCCTACTTGGCGCCTTGTGTTGGGACAACAGCGCCCAAGGGCGCCCAGTTTGAAGAGGAAGGTGCAGGTGCAGGTCCTTCTGCTACTGCAAGGTAAGGTTTTGATTTTATTTATTTATTTATTTTTAGCTAGTTTCATTAGTTTAATTAATTAGAGTTTCAGTTAATTGTTTAATTAAATTTAGATAGTTTTAAACTGATTTAATTAGTTTAGTTTATTGTAGTTTTATCATGAGTAGCTAATTCACTGAAGCGCTTAGGGGAGATGAACCTAGACTTAATTCTTGGGGACCGAGTCATTCTCCATTTATGACTGTCTGCACACCAATTGACCTACTACTTTTAGGAAATTAATTTCTTGAATAATTAGATTTTTGACAGGCTATGTATTGGGGGTTAATGGTTCATACTTAGAGCTTTATTGCCTTATGTTATTTGTTTAATTTAGTTATTTATCTTTGATGGACTATATAACTGGATAATAGCTTGTGCTTAAATCTAGGTTCAGAATTAATGTGCCTCTTAGACATAGAGATTTGGTGTGTACTACAAACTGGTATGGAGACCAAGATTGACCACTTGATGTTAGTTTAGGGGATTCGATCCTAGGTTCTTGACTTTTCTTTTATTATAATTAGTTCACATAACTCACAAATCCACAAAATTTTTGATCAATTCGTCTAGAAGTGCTGAAACCAAAGAACCACCTGTCCCTGTGGACCGACCCTCAAGTGCTACATCGAACGACCGTGCACTTTCAGTTATTTAAAATGAGGAAACAGAATCTCCCCATCAAGCCCGAGCGTCATTTCATACCTAGCACTTGTTTGGAGTCAAGCTCGGTGGATCACGTTTGGATCGAGTCGACTTGGAGACGGCACTCTATAAGAAGACTTCGGTACATTGTTTAGTCTATAGTTTAGATCCATTGTTAAAAATTGATAGTGTGATATGCTCATGTTCACAACACACACACTTGTTTAAGTTTCATGTTTCAGTTTTCAGTTTTTGTTTAAACCGATCTTAGTTTTCATGAATAGATAGAATCAAAACAAGTTTACATGGTTTATGGATATTAGATTTGTTCTATATACATGTATGCTTCAACTATTTATACAACTTAGTTTGATAATCTATTTCATGAGTTGTTGTTTGGTATTTTAACAAAATGTATTTTGGATTTAAGTCAAAAACATTGATATATATATATATATTATATATATATATATATATTATATATATATATATATATATATATATATATATATATATAATATATCTTTCATGTATATTGGGTTATATCCATATACAACATGCTTCAAGTTGTTTCAATATCATGTTTTTGTATTTTTATAAGTTTATAGAAAAACTGTATTTTCCTTTAGAAGTTTGGTTTCTAGAAAATACCGTTTTTGGTTTTGGCAAAATTTGTAAGTCACAAAAATGGTTCAAATTGTTTGAAAAATGTGTTGAATTTTTTCACACATGTTGTATTTCAAAGAGTATTTAAAAACTTATTTTTGTGGATTTTTGGAGAATTTTATCGGATTTATTTGATAAATAAAACTCAGTTTTCAAGTCCTATAATCAGCCCTGCCAGGCTCTGGCGGTCGACCGGGCTGGTCGACCGGACCCAGAGTCGGTCGGCCAGACCGATCCGAACCCAGAGTCGGTCGAACAGACCGGTCGACCGACGTGCACAAGAACGTGCACGCAGGCCAGCCCTTTGGGCCGTCGACCGACTGAAGGCAACCCACTCTCGTTGTCCCGATCGACCGAGCGATCGACCGGCTAGAAAGCAACTGCTCTCTGGTTCTGGGCACGGTCGACCGGGCGGTCGACCGGCACGCTCAACGGTCATATTTTTTACCATTGGCTGGTCGACCGGAAAGTAAAAAACTGACCTTTCTGCCAGCCAACGAGCAGAATTGTTTGGGGCCTATTTATACCCCGTTTGAGGTTGGTTTTTTATAAGACTTCCAAGAGCAAAATTCTCCTATTCTCTAGTGTTTAATTCCTAGTTTTCAAAAGAGTTTTTGGTTCAAAGTTTCCATCTTTATTTGTTTTGAAGTGTTGGAAAATTCAAAGAAAAAGAGAGTATTTGGGAATTGTTTTTGATCTCTATTTCAATATCTATCTTGTGATTTTCCAAGTATTTTTCTTTGTTGCTTTCATTTCCAAACATTTTATTTCTCACTTGAGCTTATCATATATACCTATCTATTAGGATCTTTGTTTAGTGAGAAAGAGATTGGTTTGTGATCTTTTGATCACTAAGTTGTAAACCCTCCTACTTTGTGTTATCTTTCTTGTGTAGAGGTTGATTTTGGAGTGGTGGCTTTGTGCCCTACCACTCTAGTGAGAGGTTGATTGGTGTTTGGCTTTGTGCCCATCCCTCAGTGTGAGGTGATTGATTTGTGGTGGATTTGTGCCTAGCCTCTAAGTGTAGAGGTTGTGTTTGTAACTGAGAGAGGAGTTGTGTACTCCCAGTTGTATTGCCCCAAATCCTCAGTGGAGGTTCCCTATGTGGAGTCCTGTGTGGACAATTTAGTGGAAATCCTTCTGTGTGAAGGTGGGGACGTAGAGCTGTGTGCTCGAACCTCGAAATATATCTCAGTGTTTGCGTTTGATCCATTGACTCTAACTCTCTCTTTTACTTTGTGCATTGCATCATATTGCCATATCATATTTATACTTGTGTTGTTTGTGTGTGCCTCACTTGTGTTTAACCAAGAGAGCTTCATATAGTACCTCAACTCTTATTCAGAAGAATCAAAAGGAGTTAGTCCAGAGCCCTTCATCGGGAATTCGGCTACACTCGTTGGTTACATTAAGTGTGTTGCAATTTAGGTTTTAATTTTCGCATTTTGTTCATTAGATTAGCCGTACACCTATTCACCCCCCCTCTAGGTGTACTTACAGTTTAACGGCTTATTGGACATGCTCAGTGCAATCGTATCACCTGGGAAAGTGGTGTAATAACATTGTAGTTTAGTTTCTCTTTTTGTCTTGTTTTGATTGGGGACGACCAAAAGATAAGTGTGGGGGGTGATTAGTCTACGATTCTGCATCATTATATCAATTTTCCTACGATATAGAAATAAAATGATGCTTCTCCCTTATGTTTTAGTCTATTTTGCATATAATCAAGAGTCTAGGGGCAAATGAGTAATAAGAGCCTAATTAAATCCAATTTTGGTAATTAATCTAATTCTTGAAGCCAAGCTAGAGAGCTTTTCGAAGATGCATTGGATCCAAAATTTCGAGTGAATCTGACGAAAATTCAGATCCAAATACCCAAATCTGAGACCATACATAAGCTTCTCAAGACCAAACGAAGACATGGACCAAAACCACGGACCTGAGTCCTTGGTTTTGCACAGATCCGTAAGGATCCTTGGGATCCACTGCAATTTAGTGGAGGCCCGTGTCAATTTTCAATGTGTAGCCTCGTCTCGTCTTCTGGAACCTCCTTCTGCCTATAAATATCCCTGCAGAGACCTGAGACGGGAGTAGAACAACGAGTAGGCTAGATTTTCTCTCTTCTTCTAGTGTAGAGTAGGATTTTCTTCTTCTTTTCTTTTGATTTTTTTCTTTCTTTTTAGATATTGTAGTAGGGGTGAGTTGATTTTGAAGAGAGAGAGAGAGAGAAATTGATGTAATAGAGAGTAACAGTTTATGTAAAGGTGTTACTTTCTTCACAGTTATAATCTTCTCTATCTTCTACATGATGCTTAGCTAGTTTCTTCTCATGACAATCTAACTACTAACCACTACTAGCTAACCACTTACTGGATAATCCACATGAATCTAATAACCTCATCTAGGCCTTGCTCTTTTTAAAGTCATTGATGGTTCATGATGATAGATCTAACATTCTAAAATCTAACCACTGACAAGTTAACTTGCAAAGTCTTCTTTATTTCATGCTCACCTCTACTTGGTATTGATGATCTAATGGTACCTTGTACTTTGTTGTTTCACATCACCGTTTCATCGCCTTCCCCACCTATCACTTCTGGCTTTCTTTTCTTTTTCTTTTTTCTTTTTCTTTCTTAAACAAGTAAGAATTTGTTAACATAATACGTGACTAAGAACTGTTAATATTTCTATCATCCCTGTGGATTCGACTCATTAAGCCAATGCTATAAACGGAAGAATTGAGGGAACATTAGCATAGCACGCACGCTTTTTACTTGATTAAAAAACACATGTTTTCAAGTGCTGGGCTTCCCCTGATCATAGATGATTGGTAGTGAAAAGTGCATTTTTATCATGACATTTACCATCACATTTTCATATTTATTCATATAATTCTGCACATTTACTAATATTTTATGATTTATTGGTGTGCAGGCCTTGAGTCTTATTTTAATAATAAATAAAGCCTAAAAGAAGCCCAAAAGCCCAAATCCAAGCCCAAGTGCAAAAGTGCAATTACAAAATGTCAAAAGTGCAAATACACAAGGGCCAAAGTTGCAAATATTAAAGAAGAGGGAAGGATAGACTTCTATTCAACCCTAAAAACTTGCAGATGAGGATAAAAGCCAAAGAAGGAGAATTTAAGATCACAAATTCGTGGATAAAAGATTTGGGATCTAGGTAACTTGATTCCCAAGTTATATCCAAATCTAAAGATTAAGAGCCAGGATGCAGCTTCCAGAAGGAAACGACCAGATGGACAGACCAGGAGAAGCCACGCGCCAAAGCGCATGGCCAGCCGCCACCATAAGGCCGCGAAAACGCGCCCCAAGCCGCGTTTCCGCGGCTATCCAGTCATCTCCAGGGAACCGCCTTCGTGGGAGAGTTTTGTGTTGGACTCTACCTCCTTCTACACCTATAAATACCCCCTGCAGTGCAACCGAGAAGAGCGTCCGAGCCAGAGGGCCAAATCTAGGGTTTTAGGCTTTCTTCTTCTTGTAGTTTAGGTTTTCTTTGCTTTTTGTAATTTTTATGTAACAAAGAGTGGAGGAAGCTTTCATCATGGAAGGGAAGGAGTACATTTTGTACTAAGGTGACAGCGGTTGTAAGCCTACTTTTCTTCATTGTTAATGAAATCCACTTGAGGTTTTATTTTTTTTTATTTTATGTTCTTTTATTCTTGTTTAATCTTGTGTTTCTTTTATTCTTGTTTTCTTCTGTTTTCTCTCTAATGTCCTTGTGAACCATGAGACCCAATTGCGTTGAGACTGCCTTGCCGAAGAAGAGCCCTTGATGGCCTATGGAGATGAACAAACCTTTGTTAGTTTTGTCTTTTATTTTCGTAGTGTAGATTAGGAAGGTGGACGATCCTATATGCCATACTTGTACGTCTTCCAA